>JAKCPI010002392.1:0-21786 GCA_023213315.1 Euborellia annulipes | reverse complement strand
TAAAAATAGCGTTTATCTCGATCCCCCTAATTTACAATCACAACAGCAATATTTGCCTATAAATTTTTGCTAATTGGGTCCTGTTACCCATTAGTGTGTCAAGCGCCATCTACCGAGTTTTGAGAAAATTAACATTAAAGTTTTTTGTTTTCATTGGATTATATATAATTTTTTTTTGTCAATTTTGCAAGTAACATTAAGTATACATTTTTTTTTAGGACATATTTCATAAAAAATACTATTAATTATAGCATTTGAAACAATATTCCATGCTTAACGCAATTTTTAATTTTTTGGCGCTTGACACACTATTGCATAACAGGGTCCAATTAGGCCCCGTTCTTATTTCTTTCACTTGATGGTTGTCAATTCATTTGAAATGAATTTTGAGACGGGATGCAAACTCCTGACTCCTAGCACAACCCTATCTCTGTGCTTATGACCCAGGGACTAGCTAAGCTTAAGGAATTTAAATTAATTATTACTTTTTTTTTTTTAAACATTACCTGAGAAATTTTTGATTTATCAATAACTATTTTGACTGTAAGATAGGCAACCTGTCAACTAAACTAAAGGCTAGGGCCTCTTCTAGTAATTATTAAGCAGGAAGTATTCCAATTTTGCTTAAGAGGGAGGAGGGTTAATCAGTTGCTTATTTCAGCATTTTTAAACGAAAAAAAGTCGTTCTGTAAAAAAAATGATCGAAAGGAAAATGAACTGTTAAAGTAAACAAGAGAGTGGGGGTTAACGATTTACTAATTATTGGTGGCAAGGAGAGGGAATCTAAAACAATAAAAAAATCTGATTACGTAATTCTTGAATGGATCTTAATTGCTACTCTCAACTATAACTGACCTCTCATACTTTTTGTTGTGAGATTTAATAAATGCACGAATGGAATGTGGAGCAATTAATTAGTTTAATAACTATTCAGCTATTGAATAACACCCTTTAACTGAGTATAAGCTATGGACAACGTAAAATTTTACATTGACGTCATGTATCCAAATATATAATAATTGGTTAATAATGAATTCATTATTAACATTCATGATAAAAGCAATTATTAAATATTTCATTCAATTCTGTCGACGTTTCGTCCGATTCTTCGGGCATTCTTTAGGACATTTTGTGTGATCGCCACGAGTTTAGCTTTGGCATATCCCGATAAGATGTAATAATAATAAACCTACATTCGACAAATGGCATAACCTGGTCCAAAAGTCCATCCTAAGCCCACGGGGCTTGGAGTAGTTGGTAGCGCGCCTACCTTCTATACCGAACGTCGCGGGTTCGGACCCTAGGCAGTCCGATAATTTTATTTAAGGTATTTGGATACCAAATGGCTTAAATAGAAATGCCTGGACCCCAATAGATTTATTAAAACATACGAGTATCGTTAAAAGTCTTAAATGGCCTAAGTTGCCGAAAGGACTGTGTGAATGCGAAAAAAGTATGAATGTTAAAAAAAAGGCTGTCCTAAAGAAGGCTGGAGAAATCCTGTCGAAACAACGCCAGAATTGAATAAAAAATTGTATAATTAATTGCTTTTATTAGTTCTCTTATCTTTTTCCTAAGTTCAGCCACTAGGTCTAATTAATATAATTTAATCAGGATATATATATATAGTTAATTATAAAAGGATATAATAACAAATAAGCGTGTCTTTTTAAAAAAACATTTCCCTCAAAAAAAAAAAAATAATAAATAAAATAAATAAATAAAGACCATTGTTTCTGAAAATGAATAAATGAGAATTGCACTAAAACATTTTTAACTTACATTATACATTACTTTTCTGCTGATTCCTAAATTTATTTAGAATTAAATGGACCTTTATTGTTTTCTTTGAAGGCGTCTGGCCACAAAATAAATCCCTTTATAGAGATAAGTCCAATGGAGTGTTTGTTTTTTTCAGATGCCACTATTTTGAATCACCCTTAAGTTAGTTAATTTCGAGAATCACCATAATCTTCATCTTTATTTTATTTACTAAGATTATTTTAAACGGATAAATAGTATCAATGAATTTAAATTGACCGATTTACTTTAAAACAAACAGGAAAAGAAATTTTTTTATTATTATCCCGATATTTTTTTTTAAGTGCGCCATTACATTTTATATGTTAGAAAAGAAAGAAAAGTCCTAAAAATATAATAATAACCAAGCAGATGGCTGGAAAAGCGCCTCTCAACTCGGTTTCTTAATATTTCACAAATTAATCCTATTCATTCGTTTTATGTAAAAAAATTGTTGACCTTTTTTTTTTATTAAAGCCGAAAGTGTGAATAAAAAGAAGATTTATTATTTAAGAGATTATTTCTTTTATGAAATGAAAAAAAAAATTCTCTAATCCGGAAATGTATGTGGCTTCCACTCTCCAATCCTTAAGAATTGGACTAAGGAGGAGTAATTAAATTTTCTTTATAAAAATAAAATCTAAAGAAAAAAAAAATGGATTCTTAATAATTTCCGATAATTTTTTTTTTTTTTAGAGAAAAATTGAAACATGAGTTGTATTAGTAATCAATATCAGTAATTAAAATATACAAAAAAAAAAAAAAAAAAAGATTAAAAAAGAAAATATCATCCATCTCTTTTTAGTATCGCATCTGGTGTAGATTTTTTTTTTTTTTTTAAGAAAAGAGAGAATCCTTTTTTTTCTTCTGAAAAGCTAAAAGATAAAGTCGATGGGCACCTCCATTCAATTTTCGCCCTAAACTCAATTTTTTTTTTAATCCTAAAATATATTCTTTTTAAAGAAAAACGCACACAACTTTATAAATAAAATAAATTATTCTCTTTTATAATAAAAATTGTTAAGACATGCAAAGCTTAGAATAAAAGTTTTTTCTCAGCTTATTCTATCCTTTTCTAAGCAAATATTTCAAAACAAAAATGGAAATAAATTTTGC
This sequence comes from Euborellia annulipes, assembly GCA_023213315.1. Lineage (NCBI taxonomy): Eukaryota > Metazoa > Arthropoda > Insecta > Dermaptera > Anisolabididae > Euborellia > Euborellia annulipes. The sequence continues at coordinate 18,870 of JAKCPI010002392.1, read as the reverse complement.
TTTTGTTTCATCTGAATAAATATAATAGATCAGAGAGAGAGAGGGGGGAATATTGAACAATTTATAATAGTTTATAAATGAAGCGAAGAGATAAGTAGACTATACATTTGCAACTTGATAAAATGTATCTTTTTTTTTCGTAAATGGGAAAAGAAAGAAAATATCAAGTTACAATAAATGTATGAACTCAATAAAAGGTCGAATAAATTTTGAGAAACTTTTTACATACAGAGATTCTTTTCTCAAATTTGACTATAAACAAGGCACTATTTCTTGTACTTCGTAGGATAGATAGAAGAAATAAAATATACAGTAACAAAATGTAATTTTTTTTTATGTATTTAAAACTTTACATCTTGAATACTAAAGTACGATCGGAAACTAAATATGTGGACACAAAAAATCTGGTGTGAAAAGCACAGAACAACTTTCAATTAGATTTTTTCTTAAATTATTTTCCGCCATGTACCATTAGACCAGTTGACCACCAAGGGCTGTGGTAAAGTAAAAAATTATAATAATTAAAACTTATAATCCCCCTACCCCCTCCCTCGTTGAACATCTTTTGAAAAGGCAAGTGGAAATGGAAGGAGTGCCGAGAGCAAGGGCGGATACAAGGGGGAGGGTTAAATGGGGGTAATTACCCCCCCCCCCCCCCCGCAGATTAAAAAAAAAAAAAACTTTTTTTAGAAAAAAAAATTATTTTTAATGTAAAATTTTAAAAATTAATACTTAAAAATTTGATTTGTATTTATATTTTGGCAAACAAGTACAGAATGCGCCTTTAAATTACCGAAATTAAGAAAAAATAGTGTGCTGTGCGACGAGTCACACCAGATTACCCCCCCCTCCCGAGAAACACCCCTCGATCCGCCCTTGGCCGAGGAGTTAAAACGCTCCTTCCAGTTCAGAACCAACTGGTTGCCTACTTGCAGGCGTTCCCAGTTAAAAGCTTTTTATTAATAAATAAAAAGTAATAAAATCGTAATTATCATTAGGGAAGGATTGAGGAATAAATAAAACATTTTTTTTTCAATAGACAAATATCTATTCTCTAGCCAAAAATAATTAGTGAATTATTATTTGATTTTTTATGTAATTTTATGAATGAATTCATTATTTTTTTTAAATGTATTTTCTCATTTTCCCTCAAAATTGTTTGAACCTCACTTTACTTTTCTACTTCAGGAGAAAGATAAAAAAATAGTTGCCATGATAACAAAACGAATGTGTTTATTAAAGCTTTTGTGGTTTTGAATTATTATTATCTCAGCCAAAAAACATCGGAGATGCAAAGGGGCGCCTCGCATTATTTTTGCCTAGCGTCGAGGTGAAATCAAAAAAATGCCCTCGCTTTTCTGATTTATATAAAAGCGAGGAAATATTTTCACTTAAATAAAACCCCTACAGAATTTTATTTGTTTCATATATCCTCGCTTTTATATAAATCAGAAAAGCGAGGCGCATTTTTTTGATTTCACCTCGACGCTAGGCAAAAATAATGCGAGGCGCCCCTTTTTGCATCTCCGATGTTTTTGGCTGAGATTTCAGTTCTTTTTGTGAAATATTACATGAAAATATTATTTATTAATTTTTGTTTATTAAATATTAAGTTATCCCATGAATAGATCTTTTAATATGCATTCCAAACAGTAAAAATTAAATACATCGTTTGGTATCCATTCGAAATGATAAACATAGGATTTCACCAAATTTTATAAAATTTTAGGATTTTTATTTTTGTTATGTTGGTAGGATGTAAATACATCGTTTGGTATCCATTCGAAGCGATAAACATAGAATTTCACCAAATTTTATAAAATTTTAGGTTTTTTATTTTTGTTATGTTGGTAGAATGTAAATACATCGTTTGGTATCCATTCGAAGTGATAGACATAGGATTTCACCAAATTTTATAAAATTTTAGGTTTTTTATTTTTGTTATGTTGGTAGAATGTAAATACATCGTTTGGTATCCATTCGAAACGATAAACATAGGATTTCACCAAATTTTATAAAATTTTAGGTTTTTTATTTTTGTTATGTTGGTAGAATGTAAATACATCGTTTGGTATCCATTCGAAGCGATAAACATAGGATTTCACCAAATTTTATAAAATTTTAGGTTTTTTATTTTTGTTATGTTGGTAGAATGTAAATACATCGTTTGGTATCCATTCGAAGTGATAGACATAGGATTTCACCAAATTTTATAAAATTTTAGGTTTTTTATTTTTGTTATGTTGGTAGATTGTAAATACTTCGTTTGGTATTCATTCGAAACGATAAACAGGATTTCACCAAATTTTATAAAATTTTAGGTTTTTTATTTTTGTTATGTTGGTAGCACTCCTTATCACGTTAATCTATTTCTATCTGAATGGATCTATCTAAAAAATTTTTGTTCCATTAGGGATCAAAATTACTAATAATAATATATATGTTCCTAGATGACGTCATCAGGGAGCAAAATAGTTAGAATTGTCTTTTCGCCATGTTAAAGATAGGACAAATTTGAAATTTTGAATACCTCTCAAAAAGTCACTTTTGATCCAAAATGAAATTTTATATCAAAGGTATCGGGTTTTTGATAGTATCTATTTGTATTTTAAATTTCATCCTAATCGGTCCAGCAGGGAAACCTGTAGCTTTGTCTAAAAATTTGAAAATTGAAGAAAAGAATGAAAAAAAAGAAAAAAAGAAAAAAAAAAAAAAAGGAAAAAATAAGAGACTAACTTTTGACCTTCCGAAATCGGCAAAATCTCAACTTTGAGCCTCTGCCATTCTTTTTGGCACTGGTATTTTTTTTTGAATTTGTGCTCAAAATAATCCTTATTTATTCTAGTTTAATATAAAAAAAATTTGGCTCCGATATCTTAAAACCTTTTTGAGATATTCGCCCAGAAAGAGAAAAGTTTCTCAAAAAAAATTTTTTCACGTCCCTATCTTTTATTAAGAATTTAAAATCATTCTTGATAATATAGTCTAGGGACGACTCGTCCATCTAAATGCAATGGGCCATTGGAATCTATTGGAATGTCAACTAAATGGTAGTCTTAAGAGTTTCTTTGCTTTCTTTTGCTTTTCACATGCTCGGCGACGAGTCGCTCCCGCGACTCTTGATTAGGGGAATTTTTAGTTATAGATCACATTTTGTTATTAATTATTTATTAAAAATATAAATAATTAATACAAAATGTGGTCTATAACTAAAAGTTCCCCTAATAATAAAACGACAATTGTTGCGGGTAGGCGATGCCAAGCGAGGCAAAAGCTCGGATGGTGACCCTGAGCGTGAAACGCCCCCGGTAGCCAACGATACTTTGTATTATAAAAAAAATAAATCCCTTCATCCCGCCCAAAATGGCCTCAGTAGTCGAAAACGGTTAAAAAACTTTAAGTTAATTAAAATGTTAATTAAAAAAAACCAATTATAATTAATTATAGTCTAATTATACAGTATATATATATAAGTATACCTAGTATAATATTTAGAAGGCATTTTTTTTCCTTTTTTACTTTCTCGTATTGTAATCGTAAAAAAATTCGACTTCGAGATTTTGATGTTTCTTCACGTTTTAGACCTCCCTGAGTCCAAAAATACCATTTTGGGCATTATGTCGGGGTGTGAGTCCGTGTGTGTGTGTGTGAACACGATTGCTTAGAACCCAAAGCAGCTAGATCGATGAAATTTGGTATATGCTCCTTACACTGGAGTAAATACGTCATTTGGAAGTGGTACTTTACCTAATAAGTTTTTTCAGAAATTTCGAAATTTTCAATTTTTTTGTTATATTATTATAAAATACTCAATTTTAAAAAGTTTTTATTCTTTGACATTTTTCCGAAAACAAAATAGTTTTTGAAATAATCACAGAAGAAAACGACATTTTTCGTTAATTTTGGAAAGAAAAATCAAAACAAAATCATACAGGTGTCATTAAAAAACATGTAAATATAAAGAAATGAATTTGGGACACACACCCAGACGTAATTCCAAAAGAATATACGAGAAAGTCTAGGGAAAGTCATTCCCCCATATTTTATTTTAATTCTAGAACATTTGCATTTAGGATATCTAATTATAATCCTCAAATAAAAAATAAATTAGGATAGTTGATGAGTGAGACAGTTAAATTGAATACAAAACGACCTTTTCTCACTTCAAAGAGGAAAAATGTGCTAAAAAGGAAAATGTTGATCAAATAGGAAGAGAAAGGAGGCAATATGTTTTGATGGTATCTTGGGGTTGCAAATGTTGGTCTCTTGATCCCCCCAGATCCTCTTGTATAACAAACCATCCATCCCTAACCCCCAGAGCTGTCAATCGAACTCCAATGCAGGCGGTGTTCTGGGAACGACTGGAACATCGCCTGGTGTTGAAGTTATCTGACCAAAGTGAGGTCGAAGGGATAAAAAAATTGAAATGTTATCGGAATTGCAATTATTTACATATTTATTACACTAAAATTAATTATTCATGTGATATGAAATTGAATATTTTTTGAGGTTTTTTTAGACTTAGATACTATAGAATAACAGTAATTTTTTTTTTTTAAGATATAAGAGCAGGGGCTCCCTAAATGCAAACTCGTTTCTAAATTGAGCCTATATATTAATTGATTTTAAAATTTCAACTAAAATTTAATCATTTTTTTAATATCTATTTATTTAATTCGCTATGTCTGTCCGTCTGTCTGTCACGCTCTATTTGGGCCACTTCCCGTTGGAATTTCAAAACCAAATTTTTTATGCTTAAAGAGGACCTTCTAGGGATTACAGGAAAATTATTTTCATCTAGACATTTCTACAACTTTTTGAGTTATTAATTCCTAAAGTTACGATTTCTATCATAGGAAATATAAGCTTATAGAGAAATATGTACTAGCCGCGCCGCCCGCCTTAGGCTTCGCCCCTGGACTCCCCGCCAACTAACACGTTCCTACCTGCGGCGGACCCTCGCTTTTTCTTAATTATGAGAAGCTTCACGTCTAGACAGGGAGGCTTGCCCCCTGGACCCCCCCTCATCTGCTCGGGCCTCGCCTTTTCTTAATTATGAAAAAAAAATATCATTAGTATTCCAATCTAGCGCCTGCTTGAGGATTTATTTACATTCATAGAATAGATAAATGCAAATAATACATGAATATTTCTCTATACATTTCCTATGGGAGAAATTCGAACTTTAAGAATTAATAACTCAAAAAGTTATAGGAATTCCGGAATGCAAATAATTTTCCAGTAATCCCTAGAAAGTCCTCTTTAAGCAAGAAAAATTTCGTATCAAAATTCCAACGGGAAGTTGCCCAAATAGAGCGTGACAGACAGACGGACACTCCGCAATTATTATATATAGATTCTTTGCATTTAGGTATTCAATGAATGTAATCACAACCTCAAGCATGCACTGGATTGGAATAGTATACCCTAATAATATTTTTTTTTTTCATAATTTATAGTCTATTAGAAAAGACGAGGGTCCGCCGCAGCCAGCTGGCGGGGTGTCCAGGGGGCGAGGTCCCCCGGCTAGACGCAAAGCCCTCCGAAGGCGGGCGCTTCGGCTAGTAAATTTAATTTATGAAGAGATCTCCACTCTTCTATGCTTACATTTTAAAACTATTATACATTTCAAAATCTTCCTAAAAACTGTTCGGATAGGGAAAAATCTCTTATTTACACTTTTCTTTATTATTCACACATCTGATACAGAAATATGATGAATTAAAAACGTAGCGTTAAAACATATTTAAAAAATATATGAAATAAATTGATTGAAAATTTCAATTTTGTTAGTGTTTTTTATATTTAATAGCCTGTTAAAAAATAACCAAGATTCTTTTTTTTTTTTGTGTCGAGTTGACGACATCGATCTTTTTATCCCACGGGATTTATTTCTCTCGTTTTCTTGGTCGTCGGAATATTTTTCTTTCTCAAAAGAAGAAGATAGATTGTTAGAAACAGACCTCGTTTCGAGTGTCATTCTGATGATGACTCAAGTGTCAACAGTCACGACACACTACTAAGCACTCCTCCAAGACAAGGCCAAAGGCGTTTTCAATTATAGGAGTGCTAACGCAAAATAAATATAGAACAAAGTGGGGAAGAAGGGGACAAAATAAAAAAAAAAAACTATGCCAATTAAAAAAATGAAGCTTTTTAAGCTTTTAAAATAATAAATAAGGGAATTACAGTTTGTTTTAATTTTTTTTTTTTTTTTTTTTTTTTTTTTTTTTTTTTTTTTTTTTTTTGAAATTAATGAGTTTTTTATTAGGGAAAATAGCACTACTTGACTTTTTTTTTATCTTACATCTCTTTACTTTCATTAATTATTTCTATAGATCAAGAGCCAACTATTAAAGGCTTTTTCACTATCAAATATTTGTTTTCCCTTTCAAATTATTAAAATGCCTCATTTTCGTCTTGAATGCTTCTAGCTTTTCTGAATTATTGTCTATTCTATTCAGATGTTTGTGAGAAACTGGCTCATTCTGATTAACTTTCTTCATAATCGTGGCTGGCTTACATTTCCTTCCCGAGATAAATAAATTTTTGTTATAAAAAAATTTTTTTTTGGCTTCTTTATAAAACTTAATTAATTTCTATAAGTTGCAGTTAATTTAAATTAAATACTTATTAATTTTTCTCTTTGTCAATTAGAAATCAGGATGTAATTAATCCAAAATTTTGTTTTCCCTTTTATTTCTTCTGTTAAATGTAAGTTGAGCTCCTGTCGATCTTTGTTAATCATATTATCTCCAAGAAGGAATTGTTCTCTCTCTCTTCTCTCACTTGACATTTCCTTAGATAAGCATAGTCAAAGTTAGAGCCCCAACTTCTAAGCAACAATATGACTTTTATCTTTATTATGTTTTCCATTATACAATATCAAGAATACATTATAAATTAAATAAAGAGAGGAAATAATTACTCATCCGAGATTATTTGATGTATTAAAATAATTTTAAAAGGAATTGAATTAATTCAGATAACTATGTACATTTTTAATTAAAAAAATGTATTCAATCAGCAAAGTTATTTGTTTAAGTGTATTAAGATGATAAAGCAAAAGGATTTTCTATAATTCTATTGTATCTAGAAAGTATATTAGGGAGCGTACAAGTATTACGTAACGCAATTTTTGAAGATTTTTGACCCCCCCCTCCTAGACGTTACGTAACGCTCAAGTGGTCATTTTTATCTAAAATTCACAATTATGTTGTGCAAAGTAACGGAAAGTCGCTAAAATACCAGTTCCGTAACGCGTTGTTCAACCCCCCTCCCCCTTGTAACGCATGGTAACGTTTTACAAGACCCACCTTCCCCCAAATTGCGTTACGTAATATTTGTACGCTCCCTTATTGAATTGCATAACTAACTCTTCCGGCTTATCGGATAAGCTGGGGCTACTAAGGTAAAATTGTACTCGAGTTCGAATCCGGTTTGCAGCAAAAATTCAACCAAGCCATGCTATTGGAGCAATGGGAATATAATTTCTCCGGTTTTAGGCACTAAGAGCCTGAGGGATGAGCATGAACCATTCCAAGATTGATCCTCTCCTGGGACCATGTACCCGGAGAGTGATACTGGGAGCACAATAATTGATCTTTAAGGTTGCATATATATATATATTTATTCGTGGCCTGACCTATTTATTTATACCATTTGGTATCCAAATTATTTAAATAAATATTAATGTGACCCCACGGATCCGATCCCTCGCGCCCTGCCTTTAAGACTATCAATATTCACATTTGCCAACACCTCTAGCCTTATAATAAAATTAGGCGATAATTAAACCTCTCCCCCCCCCCTCAAGAGGTGAAAATAAGCTTTTGAACAAAATCGGCCAAAATGTACTAGTACTTTACTGATGTACTTTTTCAGTTTTTTCGATTTTATCAAAATTCGCTCAAACGATTTTGTTTAAAATTCATAAATGAACTATTACTTTCTCTTACCTATGTATATATGTAATATATATATAGAGAGAAAGTATTGGATTCATGTCAAAGATTCGATGTCGAGATTTTGATGGATATACAAAAGGATGTGGCGTGCCAAGTAATATGAATACCTGTTACCATTTTGATGGATCTTCACGTTTTGAGGTCCCCTGAATCCAAAAAAGTGGTTTTCGCGACATGGTCTGTCTGTGTGTGTGTGTGTCTGTGAACAAAATATCTCAAGAACGAAAAGAGCTAGGAGGTTGAAATTTTATATTTAAGTTAGGCACCCCCATGGGACGTGACACGAAGCTTTTGAACAAAATCGGCCCAAAAGTACTAGTACTTTACGGATGTAGTTTTTCAGTTTTTTTCGATTTTCTCAAAATTTGCTCCAACGATTTTTTTTTAAATTCAAAAATCAATTATTTTTTATATTCTCTTTAAAATGTATATTCTCATTTTGTGATTGAAATTTTCTGAAGACCACTTTACTCTTGTACTCCATAGAAAAGATAGGAGAAATGGTTGCCATGGTAACAAAATATAAATATTTTTCCACACTTATAAATTTTACATAGATGGCTTAAATAAAAATGCCTGGACCCCCTAATATATATAAATTCATAAATAACGGTTATCGTAAATGTCTTATATGGCCTGAGCTGCCGAAAAGACAGTGTGAATGTGTGTGTGAGTGTGAGTGTGAATGAGAAAAAAGTGTGAATGTTTTTTATTAAAAAAAAAAAAAAAAAAAAAAAAATTTACATCTTGAAAATCGAATGTACCCTACTGTCGGAAACTAAATACATGTCGACACAAAAAATCTGGTGTGACAAGCACAGTACACAACTTTCGATTACCGAAGGTAAGAGAAAGTTGTGTGCTGTGCGCCAGTCACACCAGATTTTTTTTTAGATGCTCTTTAAAAAGTATATCATTGAAATTTTTCGTGGAAATCGTTTCAAGTACACTTTACTAATGTGGAAGCATTCGTAGCCCAGCGCCATCTATGAATCAAGTTTGGAGTTTCTTAAGTCCAGAGCAAGTTAAGAGCAACTAAATATATCTCGACACAAAAAATCTGGTGTGACAAGCACAGTACACAACTTTCTCTTGCCAAAGGGTAAGAGAAAGTTGTGTGCTGTGCGACTAATCACACCTGAATTTTTTGTAGCATTCAGAATTATTTCTTTTTGGCTGCCTCTGCCCTTTCTCTCAAAAATATTCAAATTAATAGTCATTTTCAATTATTTGTGAAAAATTTAATAGAGTTGTCACAAAATTCAAAACAAATCACAGACAAATTGTTAAAAAAAAAAAAAAAAACTATTTTATATTCAAATCGTGTATATTTTTCTATTATAGTAGTTTTTCAATTTTTTTGTTGATCCAAGTAACTTGACCTTTTCATATGACAAATATAAAACGTCTTGTAAATGCATATATTATGTAATGTATGTATAAACAACAAGAAAGGCTTTAAAGGACAAAGGCACGGCTCACAATGCATGTCTTGGGTATCTTTTGAACTGTCCACAAGAGGATGGCCATATAAAATACCCGATTCAACGTCCACGGGAGCTTAATTCATTCATAACAAAGATATTGATATTATTGATTCAAGTTTGTGTATGCTTCGCATTCAACAAAGTTTCTGTTATACGTGTATATTATTAAAATATATAAATAATAACAATGCCATTGAAATGGAATATAGTGCGAAATAGAGAAATGAGTGAGATATTAAAGGTGTGAAGGCTCTCTAAAGGATTTTACTTTACAATTGAAATTATTTTTTTTTAATTAAATACAACAAGCCTATTAAACAAAATGAAATTTTAGATTCCATTTAACATTAAATTCTCATAACTATACTTTAGAGTGCCGATTTATAACCATAATTATTCAGTAGCTAAAACATATTTCCTCTTCACTAATCCAAATGCTAATTTGTTATAATAATCTTTAAAAAAAGTAATTCTAGTAAAATATCGATTTAATTGTATAATAAATATGATATAGGCCTATTTATTGATTTATTTATTATCCCTTTGATAATTTATTTGTTAATTATTACAATATATAATTGAATCGAACTCTGGATAATAAATAATTAAATGAAGTTCACAACAACTAGTACACTTGTCATCGGCTAGATAGATTCTGTGATGTCACCTAACATAACATAACAAACTGTCACCAACACTCGGTTTAGGCAGCTTACATTTGACAGAGCGACCCAACTACTCACAATTATCAAAAACATTAGCAATATACTAACTAATAAAGTATATATTTATATTTATAAAAAACAACTTTTTTTCATTATCTAATTAAGAAGTAGTCGCAAAACTGATGAGTTTTTTCAAAAAATAACTTTCAAAGTTACTTGAAAAGTAAAAAGAATATAGTATTGGTGATGGGTAGGCAGCCAGGATTAGAAATAAAACACGAAATTTTATCTCATTCTACTCGTCGACGTTTCGGGTGCTAATCGCCCCCGTCCTGAGGAAGGGGGCGATTAGCACCCGAAACGTCGACGAGTAGAATGAGATAAAATTTCGTGTTTTATTTCTAATCCTGGCTGCCTACCCATCACCAATACTATACACAGTCTCCAGTCAAAGAAAATATTATCTTCAATAAAAAGAATATTCTGTTATTTTTCCTTTCTCTTTCCTATACAGTAGGAGCGGAAATTTTTTTTTTTTTGAATTTCAAAACGGCCTACCCTGGAAAAGTTGTTCCTTAATGTAACTATTTACCCCCTATTTTTATTTCTTAATAGGAGCATATCTTGTGGTGCCCCAAGAGGCTCAAAGTTAAAAAGAAAAAATAATTATCATCTTCCTATATTAAATAAAAATATTAGTATCTAAATATTTTTTTTTTTTTTTTTTTTATAGTATAGACTAAATATGTAGTGAGTTTCAAAAATTTCCGATGCATTTGTATCGTGTGTATAATTGCTGGCCAAAATGGTGGTCTGCCGAAGGCCAATTTTCTTTAAAAACTAACTAACTAACTATCTAAATACTTAATTAGTGTTGATTTATAATTAATAAATAGCTTGGAACCAATAACCGAGTGTTTTATTTGCATATTTTAATTTTCAAAATATTTCAACGAGAGGCTACGGCAGAAACTTTATCCAAAAGAGGTTTAGGATCTGAATTTCAAAAAACCCTGAAAACCTTTTCGAGATATTTATTTAAAGAAAACTTTTAGGGAAAAGAGTTAATTGATATCTCATCTCGTGTAAACGTTATTAAAAAAAGTAAAAAATTTAATTACAAAATGCATATTTTTTGAAAATGGGAATTTGGGGCCCCTAATGCCCGAATTTCAAAAACCCCGAAAGGGCCTTTGAGGTAGTCATTTAAGGACCGTTGTAGCGAAGAAATTAATTTGATATCTCTTCTTGTTTGAACGTAAATGTATTTTTTTTCCAAAATGGGCCTTATTTTAATGCTATATTTGTTCAATGAAACATTATTCAATATAGCAAAATACAACGTGGGGCACTAAACTTAGAATAGTTATCAAAATATTGAGATTAAATTTTAAACCAATAATTCAACAAAAATTTTAAAAATACTTTGAATTTATCGTAGCACCACAAGATATCATCCGATTTTCATAAAAAATTCAGGTTAGGCCTTCTTAGTTATAACATGTAACAACTTTTCAGCATCCATGCGTTTTCGATTTAAAAAAAAAAAGTGAAAAATCGTACTTATTAAGGTGATATTTTCATATTAAAGATTTTCATTATCAAAAATTTATTAAAATACATATATGGCGACAACTACTATATTTATAGCGAGACGCGACCAGACGAGTCCAGGCGTGGGATCTGCCGAAGGCGGGCGGCGCGGCTAGTAAATTTATAAATTTTCAATTAATAAATGCCGCTGACTCAGTGACAAGACAGATATTTGAAAAAAGATATATTGATAGATTTAAAGTTACTTACGGTTTGTATTCCGAAAAAGAAACAGCGGGTGTCCGCCACATATTATATATCGGAAAAAATCGTGTGTCGAAACAGAATTCTTTTTTACGAAAAAAAAAAAAAAAAAAAAGTACGCTCGGCTTTAAAAAACGAGTTTTTTTGCGGAACATTGGCTCGGAGTCCTTTCCTTAGATTTTGACAGATGGAGAGCATTGAAAATATCATTTCTTTTCCATGTTTCATCTCCTTCTCTCCCTCTCCCACTCTCTCTCTCTCTCGTGTATACCTTCTGATATTTATTGTATTAGAAAAATTGAAAACGAAATAAATCTGCTTTCTCATTTTTTTTTGCGTTTCGACCTTGCGTGACCTGAAGTGAGTTTATTTTATAGCTTGGGTTGCACTCAGCTAACTCCCCCCTTCCCTTTTACCTAGCCTGCCTATTTAATTATGAATTAATAATTAAATTGCTCAGAGTGTAATAACAGTGTTCTCGTGGCAATCCATTTTAGTGTGCCAACATGAAAACAAATGACAAATTATTTAAATTTATACGAATTTATTATTATTATTATATAGGGCCTAATGATGAATTATAATGCTTATTTTTTTTAACTCTTTTTCTTAATTTGATGTAAATATATTACATGAAAAAAAATCAATTAATGAGAGTGAGTAAGTTAGAGAAACGTTTATTTGTTTGATATATGGTTTTTAAATGTGTTGTTATATACAACTTCAATTAGTATATTTTAGCATATTATTTCGAGATGGTTTTGCCCATAGCGGGGGTCCTTGACTATTTATTGAAGCTGTGTGATTTAATTTTTATTTTTTATCTTATCTCAAACAGAATAACAAATTAAGAATAATATACGCAGAGGTGAGTTGTCTTGCGAAGCCTTTTTTCTTAACTAACGAGTCTCTTTTTATTACACTTATTTTTTAATCGCGTGACCTGTTAATTATTTTTCATTTAATCGATTAAAAAATTTCCAAGTGAGTCCTTTTTTTCATAACTCGGCACTGATTATATAATAGCTAAATTGAATAAAGAAAATAATTTCATTTTAAGAGATGATTAGAAGTGTTACGTAAAATAATTTAATAGACTACTAATATGTAAAATATTATGGAATTAAATTATTTTGATTTTTGTATTGACTTATCTATTATAATATATCTACTATTATAATATTATATATTATAGGCCTATCTCTCATAATTATTTATTAAGGTGCGCGTCTCGGGGTGCTAAGTTTGGGAGATTCCAGCGGCCACAATTTTGAAGCTATCGACCTCAAATTTTTTTAAAATTAAAGCTATTTAAAATATCTACAACTTGTAGAAGCCCTTTTTTTTGATTTTCGAAAAAATCAATTTTTTGTTTAGATTAATCACATTAAATTTTATCTTATTTGTGGGAGAGGTTGACGCTGAGGGCGGACGTGATTGGGAGACGAGAGGGTGGGCCAGACCTGAGGATTCCACACACAGGACGACGATCTTTGGATCGTCGTTTTTGGTGGAGTCCGCCAGATTGTGGAACTCGGTCCCATTAGATATTAGAAATTTGAGGAGTCTGGCACTTTTTAAAACCAAATTCTATAAATTTTTGCTGTATAAGCAGAGAAGTAATTCTTTATTATAATATTTTATTTTATTTTTATGTAATCCTATTTTATTTTGTTTTATTATTTTTTCTTAAATTAGTAATCATTCCCGAGTCGAAATCGAACGCCTGGTTTGAGTCTACAAAACCTCAGAATCTAATTGTTGTCTAAGTAGACTTAACAGAATCAAACTAGGATTTGAAAGCATGGTTTCTATGGGAATTTGATAGTCTGGTTTGGTTCTAACAAGTCTACTTATGTCCCTTTTTGACATGTTTACCCGAGTCGAAATCGAACGCCTGATTTGAGTCTGCAAAACCTCAGAATCTAATTGTTGTCTAAGTAGACTTAACAGAATCAAACTAGGATTTGAAAGCATTGTTTCTATGGAAATTTGATAGTCTGGTTTGGTTCTAACAAGTCTACTTATGTCCCTTTTTTGACATGTTTAGACTCAGACCAGGTATTCGAAATACTAGTTTAAGTCTACCAGATCTACTAATACGACCAGCAGTACTGAATGCTGGAATCCTAGTTTAGGCCTATGAATTCTCATTTAAAATTTGTTTATATACATATATACAGAGTGACAAAAAAGTTCTGATAATTTTGTTAGATTAGCAAAGAGGTATGCTTGTTTTTTGGCAATGAGAAAAATAACTTTTAGAGTGTTTTCTTCAAATATTTCGAAGACATTTAATAGCACTTCACCGCTGATGAAGAAGTCCTATTAAATGCCATCGAAATATTTGAAGAAAACACTCTAAAAGTTATTTTTCTCAATGCCAAAAAACAAGCATACCTCTTTGCTAATTTATACAACTTGGCACGCCACATTCGAAATTTTTACTTTCTCTTACATCTATATATGTTAATATATATAGAGAGAAAGTATTGGATTCATGTCAAAAATTCGATGTCGAGATTTTGATGGATCTTCACGTTTTGCTCTTCATTTCGCTACAATTAAAAAATTCTTAAATAAAAGGAAAATCAAATTAATCTTTAAATAAAATATTTTTTGTTTAAATATCAATTTTCTTTAATTTGAGAATAAGATAACATATATTTAAAATATTTTAAAAATTCCAAATGCTCTTCGTGTCGATTTCAATATTTCTGGAGATTCATTACTGAAATTGTTTTAAAGAAAATATGGATGTAAAAATGAGTTTCCATCTCTAAAATAAATCACATTAATTTTTATCTTGACTGTATATGTAGGCCTATACCATTAGCTATCACGTGTGGAAAAATATTTTCTTTTCAGTAAGAACTTCATTTAGTTCTCTGGAAATGTGAAAAATATATAAATTAATTTTATAAATTTATAATCTTTTTAATTTGTCTTCTTACACTGAAAAAAAACCGACCTTGTAAATTTAAAGTGAAATCCCTTTAAAAATTTTCAACAAACCTTCCCATAAAATTAACAAATTTTCCTTTCATTTTTACAAGAAATCGCCTCAAGTTCTATATGACAAACTCATACCGTAAAAATGAAAAAATTTCCTTTTATTTTTACAGGAAATTTCATCGAGTTCTAATTCAAAAAGAAATCCTGTAAAATTGACAAGGTTTCCTTTAAATTTGACAGTAAAAACCTTTAAATTCTTATTTTACCTGAGAAAAAGGCAACTCCCTCCATACCTACCTACCTACCTACCCATTGCTTACTCTAACTCAAAGCTCGTCATTCTCTCTTAGCAGACAGTATGACTAGCTTGAGTTGACTAGGCAGCATTTCTTTTCCAGATTCATTCTTTGAATATTTGAAATCCGAGTTGATATCTTCTATCATATATACTTTTTTAATTTTGAAAAATATTTGTACTTTTTTTTTTATTCACGGCACGTCTAACAAAATTTTCTTTGTGTCCTGTTTTTTTTCTTACATATTATTATGGCAAAAAACCAAGGTACGTCTACAAAATATATTATGATTTTCTTTTAATATAATTATTATTTATAATAAATTTTGTGCTTGACTTGCAGGACTTCAATGAATACTATTTAAAATTATATCAGCTAATTGAGTGGGATTTAGAAGGTCTGTTTCATACATTAAAAGGTAAATATAATGTTATAAAACAAAATGTAAAATGTTTCAAAATATTATCTAGTGTTTATACAATTTATTTTTTTTGAATAAAAAACTCTTGCATACGTTTTAGGCTTTCGGCCATTGACATTAGTGGGAAAAGGGTTCTTTCAGATAAAATTCCTTATTTTCAAGAGACAAAAGAACCAAATACAATACCTTAGCCCAAGAGGGCTTCTCGCTCTCTTGGTCAGGCCGACCTCAACAAGTTAAAAATTTAGAATATAAACAAATTTTGGTAGAATTAAAAAACAAACTTTTTTTTTTCAGAATACAAAATCGAAGATTCAGCATCTACAAATGAACAATTCATCCTATGGTTCTGAAAATGACATTTCTATTTTTTTTTTTCATATTATCTAAAAATAAATACATATTTTTGATATTTTAATATGTTTCAAAACTTATTAATAGGCCTATTTATAAAATAAGACATCTTGATAATTCATTTCAAAAGTATTTATTTATATAAGTTTGGTGTACATTACAACTGAATTGTAATTTTTTTGTAATTAACTCGTAAAATAAAAAAACATTTTTTTTGTTATAATTTTGTAAATTTGATTTTTTTACATAATTTCCTTTATACAAAGAATCCTTTTAAAATTATAAGAAATCCTGTCAAATTGTTTTTGACAAAAAAATCATTGTAACTTGAATTTATTTCAATCTGCCACAGCTCGTCGGAACACAGGATTTTGGCGTGTTGATTAATTAAAAAATTTTTTAATTATTTTTTAAATATATGTTTGATTTTTTTCATGTCATTCGTAAAACAATAATGCATATCTTTGACCTGAGAAAAATTAAAAATATATTTAAAATAAATAATTAAAAAATCTCTTAAATTAATCAACACGCCAAAAACCTGTGTTCCGTCGAGTGTAGCTGTAGCAGATTGAAATAAATTCAATTTAAAATTAAATGAAAAATCATTTTAAAATTACAAGAAATCCAGTAAATTTAGTTTTGACAAAATATCCTTTAAAATTTACAGGAAATCCTGTCAATTTGGTTTCAACAAAAATTCCTTTAAAATTTACAGGAAATCCTGTCAATTTCGTTTCAACAAAAATTCCTTTAAAATTTACGGTAAATACGGTCAACTTCGTTTTAACAAAATTTCCTTTTAAATTTAAAGGAAATCTTGTCAGTTTTTTTCAACAGGAAAACCTTTTGAAATTATAAGATGCACCTTCAATTTCGTTTTAACAAGGTATCCCATTGAATTGACGAGAAACCTCATTGACGCATTTTCATTACGGTTTCGGAATGAATTGAAGGGATTTCCATTGAATTTACAAGGTTTTTTTTTTCAGTGTAATATATACTTAATACAATTAGCTTTCAGAGGGGAAAAATATTTTTTTTTTAAGAAAAACTTTTTTTTTTTTTTTTAAAAAAGAAAAAAAAAATAAATTAATTTTAAAAATTTAAAATTTTTTTTAATTTGTCTTCTTACCTTTCAAAATGACATGAATGGCCAATGTTCCTTGTATTCATTTATTAAAATTAAAGTGGCTTCTTCAGGCCAATGTGTTTTTACAACTAAAATTTATAATGAATATAATTGAAAAATTAAATAGAATATAAGATTACATATATATAAAAAAAATAAAAATAAAAATAAAAATAACAGCTAACCTTATCATTTTGTTTTGGCTTGTTTTTATAACGTTGACCCTTAAATAAATAAAAATAATTAATAATAATAAAGAAAATTAATGAAAAAAATGAAAATAAAACTTAAAACTTACTTCTTTTTTATCGATAATAAATCCAAATATCCAAGGAATGAAAGAAAATGAAAGGTGGTCATCTACTAAAGCTTTGGCGCTGAGATCGCACTGTTTTTAATTTTTACCCGAGAGGATTAGAAGGTTCAAACCAGTACTTCCCGAGTCAAAATCGAACGCCTGGCTTGAACCTTTTAGTCCTCAATTGAAGACTGCAAGGTTCAAGCCAGGCGTTCAAGTACTGGTTTGAACCTTCTAATTCTCCTGGCAGGCTCAGTAGGCTCAAGCCAGGCTTTCAATTTTGACTCAAATACTGGTTTGAACCTTCTAATTCTCCTGGTAGGTTTAGTAGGCTTTAACCAAATTTTAATCCTATCAAATAACAAAGGAATTGAGGACTAAAAGGTTCAAACCAGGCGTTCAAGTACTGGTTTGAATCTTCTAATTCTCCTGGTAGAATCAGTAGGCTTTCACAAAATTGTAAATAAATAACATCCCATCAAATAACAAGGGAATTCAGGACTAAAAGGTTCAAACCAGGCGTTCGATTTCGACTCGGGTAGACTCAGACCAGGTATTCGAAATACTAGTTTAAGTCTACCAGATCTACTATTACGACCAGCAGTACTGAATGCTGGATCCTAGTTTAGGCCTATGAATTCTCATTTAAAATTTGTTTATATACATATATACGAGTGACAAAAAAGTTCTGATAATTTTGTTAGATTAGCAAAGAGGTATGCTTGTTTTTGGCAATGAGAAAAATAACTTTTAGAGTGTTTTTTCTTCAAATATTTCGAAGACATTTAATAGCACTTCACCGCTGATGAAGAAGTCCTATTAAATGCCATCGAAATATTTGAAGAAAACACTCTAAAGTCATTTTTCTCAATGCCAAAAAACAAGCATACCCCTTTGCTAATTTATACAACTTGGCACTCCACATTCGAAATTTTTTACTTTCTCTTACATCTATATATGTTAATATATATAGATAGAAAGTATTGAATTCATGTCAAAAATTCGATGTCGAGATTTTGATGAATCTTCACGTTTTGCTCTTCATTTCGCTACAATTAAATTCTTAAATAAAAAGGAAAATCAAATTAATCTTTAAATAAAATATTTTTTGTTTAAATATCAATTTTCTTTAATTTGAGAATAAGATAACATATATTTAAAATATTTTAAAAATTCCAAATGCTCTTCGTGTCGATTTCAATATTTCTGAAGATTCATTACTGAAATTGTTTTAAAGAAAATATGGATGTAAAAATGAGTTTCCATCTCTAAAATAAATCACATTAATTTTTATCTTGACTGTATATGTAGGCCTATACCATTAGCTATCACGTGGCGGAAAAATATTTTTCTTTTCAGTAAAGAACTTCCCGAGTCGAAATCAGACGCCTGGTTTGAGTCTACAAAACCTCAGAATCTAATTGTTGTCTAAGTAGACTTAACAGAATCAAACTAGGATTTGACGAAGCATGGTTTCTATGGGAATTTGATAGTCTGG
>JAKCPI010002391.1:0-16174 GCA_023213315.1 Euborellia annulipes | reverse complement strand
TTTTTTTATTAATAGTCTAAGTCTCCCTTTTTTTAAGAAATTTGCCATGACAAAAAAATTATCATGATAATATGTAATGCGATAACTTTGACCAGCTGATTAACTTTATTTATTTAATTTTCGTCCCATATCTTCTCTTTTTTACTTAAATTATTATAATCTTGATGGCTTAGGCCAGTGGTTGCCGCAAATAATACAAACATCCTGCCGAAGTCTCCTCTTAAGGTAGGAAAGGAGGGGGATAGCCCCCCAGTGGTATCACAAAGGGCCTAATTGGCCTAAGTGTATTCTTTCTCTGGGAACGGCCACTTCAACCTAACCTAACCTAGGCCAGTGGTTCCCAACCTTTTTTGATGTGCGGCCCACTTTTTCCGTAAGAAAAAAAAAAACGCTGAGGCCCAGGCATATATTATATACCCAGTATATATATATATAATTTTATATAAATATATATAATATTTAAATTTTATTATAAGGACATCGGCCAAAAATAAATACTTTTGCGTATTATCTGTTTTATTTGTAGATATTTCGATTTCAATGACATAGAATCATCCTCAGTGCAATCAACAGATGTTTTGCAAAATCGTTAACTCCTCCCATCCAATATGACAAAATAGCTGAGCATTCCATGAATGCAATTTTCATATTATTATGAAATATTATTATATATCATAGCAAAAGTATTTATTTTTGGCCAATGTCCTTATAATAAAATTAAAAATTATATATATATATACTTATAAAACTTCTCCAATTGGCTTTGTAATTAGATTAATAATAAAAAATAGACATTCGCCAATAAACATTTCACCTCAATCACATTTATTAATTGCAAATATTTTTATATTAATATCATCATCAGTGCATACTAAAAATATAGTAAAGTATTACAAAAATAGTTATTAAACAAAAATATTAATACTTCACTCTGTTTTTAGGGAAATGATTGGAGATTTTTTCGATAAATATTTATTATTATTAAACATATATTTTTCAATTTGAATATCTAATTATACACATTTTCTTTTATAATTTTTATGGCAATTTTTTATAACTTTTTTACAATTTTTTGTCAACATTTTGAATTATTTATTTTTTCACCTGGACATTTTATGAGTGAAGTATTAATATTTTTGTTTAATAACTATTTTTGTAATAATTTACTATATTTTTAGTATGCACTGATGATGATATTATTATTATAATATCGAAATATTTGTAACTAATAAATGTGATTGAGGAGAATTGTTTATTGGCTAATGTCTATTTTTTATTATTAATATTTTTATATAATTTTGTATATGTATATATATATATATATATATTTATATAACAATTCTATCTGCATCTCAATGGCGTGCACCTTGAGATTGCCAATAAAGTAAGATTTGATGTTTTTATAATTTAAGAAATATTTTAGGTTGTTGTATTACAATTATTATATATATAAGATTTAATCTTTCGACCGTTGGTTCTCGTTGAAACATTTTGTAAATTAAAATTAAATATACAAATTAAATACTAGGTTATTTGTTTCAAACGTTTTATTAATTAAAAAATTAACACTTGATACGTATTTCGAGAAAACATCATTAGAATGTAATCACTTCTGACCATGACAAGGAATTATCGAAATACATATCAAGTGTTAATTTAAATTTAATAAAACCTCTGAAACAAATAACCTCGTGTTTAATTTGTATATTTAATTTTTATTTTTATTATTATATATATTATATATTATTTAGTAAAATTGTATATTTTAATATAATTTATAATGTAAAATATATTAATATAAAAGTTTACTTAATAAAATAACCAACAAATAATCAGATGTCTGTCTATATTTTTACGTCTTTAAGAATTTAAATATATAAACCGAAAATTATGAATAATAATAAAATATATATATATTATTATGAATATTTAATAGTGTACTTACATTTGCGACGCCTCGCAAAGCATATTTTCGGTTCATTTTTGACGGGTTGACTGAGTCGATTTTAAAATCCAAATTATCACGCTTTAGCATGTTAAGTTAAATGTGTGAGTTGAAATGCTTTGGTCTAGACTCACTTAGTCCATGATAGAGGCGCTAGTATCGTTAAAATACTAGAGTCCCTCTATATCAGAGCCTGGGCATACTGGGAACTTTTTTTCTATTGGTCGCGCCGCCATCTTTTATCATAATTTTAGCGCCAATTCAAATTTTCAATGTATCTCTATGAGATTTAGGTCCTTGTCATCATTAGAATGTAATCACTTCTGACCATGACAAGCAATTATCGAAATACGTATCAAGTGTTAATTTAAATTTAACTTTTAAAACCTTTGAAACAAATAACCTAGTGTTTAATTTGTATATTCAATTTTAATTATTATTAATGTTCGTTTTCAGCTCTTAAGAACTGATTATGGATTTATTTATAATTAAACCCGAATCGTCTTCTAAATGGAGATTTTTATTTTTATTTTTATTATTATGAATATTAATAATATTAATAATGTACTTACGTTTTGGAGGCCTCTCAAAGCATATTTTCTCTCTGTTTTGTTCATCTTTAAAAACCAAATGACGACCTTCTTCTATGGAGAAATTGAAATCCCTTGTTCTCGACTCACTTAGTCCACGATCATGGGGTTGTAACTCACAGTTGTAACAGACAGCTCAAAATTTTCTCCGGCAGTTCGACTGTGACGCTAGCGTCGCACCTTGACTCCGCCCACCATACAAATAAAAATATAGCGTATATTATAAAACATGGGAGTAGCCAGAGGGGGGCAGAGAGGGCCAGAGCCCCCCCCCCCCCCCGGCTTGTCCTGAAAATTTTTTATCTATTAAAAACAAATATATACTTTTCCAATTGGGAATTTTTTTTTTAAGTGAGCTTATATAAGGAAAAAGGAATTAAAATCAGTAGGTTATATGTTTAAAAGATTTATTGAAAATTAATAATTTTTAATTTTTAATTTATGTACATTCCGACAATATGTGTGTCATCATCACAAACATTTTACTTTTTTTTTTTACAATTTATATAATACTATAATAAAATGATACAGATACAGATATTTTTTAATTTATGTACATTCCGACAATATGTGTGTCATCATCACAAACATTTTACTTTTTTTTACAATTTATATAATACTATAATAAAATGATACAGATACAGATATTTTTTAATTTATGTACATTCCGACAATATGTGTGTCATCATCACAAACATTTTACTTTTTTTTTACAATTTATACTATAATAAAATGATACAGCGATCAATTAATTGGACCCTGTTACGCATTAGTGTGTCAAGCTCCAAAAAATAAAAAATTGAGTTAAGCACGAAATATTGTTTCAAATGCTATAATTAATAGTATTTTTTATGAAATATGACCTAAAAAAATTTATATTTAATGTTACTTGGCACAATTGTCAAAAAAAAAAGAAAAAAAGATATATAATCTAATCAAATCACAATGTAAATCAGAAAAACTTTAATGTTAATTTTCTCAAATCTGGGTAGCTGGCGCTTGACACACTAATGCGTAAAAGGGTCCAATTATTGACAGTTTCACTAGCATTTTTATAAAATATTTACTAATAAAAAAATCAGATTTAATTTTAATAAAAAAATAAGAAAATATCACAATTTCTTTTTCGGTATCTAAGACCATTTAGACCCATCCATATTTATTTTAAATGATTTGTAGTCTATTCAAATGAAATAAATTTTTCTCGCTTGGGACGGGAAGCGAACCCGGGACCCCGGCGCGAGAAGCTAGTGTCTTCTCTCTGAACCGCGGGTCACTGGCAAACTACTTAGAATTAAAAATTAGATCGGATTTTTTGTTCTGCTTTTTTAGCAGCTCGTCTTTGTGGCACTATCAATTCAATAGGTATATAATTATTTTTTGAGTTTTCTTTATTTTTCGAAGACTTAGATTTATTATTGCTAGATTTGGCATTCTCGTTAACTCCCGTTGTAGTAGCGTTTTTTTGTTGAGCATGAATGCTATTTTGATCAAAACCGGAATCTGAATGAGTGCGTGGCCTTTTATTTAAGGGAAGTTCTATTAGAACTTCACTCGCTTCAGAAACAGCCTGTGGTGTATTTTCTACCTCGGATGTAACAGTTGAGCATTTTCTCTTATTCTTATTTTTAATTGATTGCTTCGAGTTTTCTTTAATTTTCCCTTTTTCTTCTACTTGTGGTGACGACTGTGCTGACGTCACCTGAGCACTTGGTTGAGAGGATTCTAAAGATGAAATTCGCGAAAGAATTTGTTGGAATTCATTTTTAGAAATTTTGGGTGCATCCATTTTGGAATAATGACGATCGTATATATCAGGACCATGATTTGCTTCAATAATTGCTTCTATATCTTGAGGTATTAAAGAAATATTTTCTTGACTTAAAAGAGAAGCTTGTTTAATAAAGATATCTTCTCTACATTTGAAGAAATCCCTCCTGAGTTTTGCGCGTTCTTTCACCATATAACAAATATTTCTGAACTAAAAAAAAAAAAAATTTATTCATTACAATACAAGATTTATTTAAACCAAATTATTAAATGAATGAATAAAATCTAGAAAAAATAATCACCTTATCCAGAGAGTGCCTCATTTGGACTATTTTTTCTAAATGGTCTCGACTTTGTTTTAAATTTTCAGCCTCTTCTGATTTTGGTGTTTCCAAAGGAAGATTATTAGAATTTGTATACATTGATTTCCAATAAATGTAAATATTTTTAATATATTCAGGTTCAGCATTTAGAACAGTAATCACATCCTCTTGACTACTAAAATGTTTTTTTATTTTAGCTTTTATTTCTCGAAGTCTAAAAATAAAATAGAAAATTATTAGTTTTGAAATATACTATATGTCTGGAAGCTTCTCTAAAAATAATTGATTGGAGAAATATTGGATCAGTATGTAGCCAGTGTCAGGGGCGCCGGAACTAATCAGGGGGGGGGGGGCAAAAAATTTTTTTTAGAAAATTAAAATAATTTAATATGTTCAAATAGTATAAAACAAAAACAAATCTACTATAAAGCTTTAAAAATTTTAAAAAAAATCACAATTTTAATAAAATTAAAATTTAAAAAAATTTGCAAGTGATTTTATCAAAAACTTTTGTAGGCTATATATATACTATTTTGAAAAAAATTAATGTTTTTACAAATTAGAAATACAATAGGGTCTATATAAAATATTTTGAGAAAAAAATGAATTTCTTACTCTTTTAATTTTTTTTAATTTAAAAGATTTTATTTTTCAAAAGTAAAAATGTATTATTTTTAAAAATAAATGAAATAACAGAAGACATATTGCCCCCTCCTATAGGATGCCAAGGAGGGGGGGGAGCAATGTACCCTTGCCTTCCCCCCCCCCCAGTTCCGGCACCTATGGCCAGTGTAGTATAATAAGAAAAATCTCTTGAAAGATACAACTATAAAGTCGTTCATCCTAGGTACCCAACATATTTATAATCTACCATAAAAATATGTAAAAAGAATTCTACACTAGGGAGGGTCGTTTTGACACTTTTTTTCGAAGCGAAATGTAATACCCGGCAAAAGTGGTCAAAAAGCAAAAAGGTCCACCCACATGGAAATTACAGATATAATTTTTTTTTTTTTTCAAATCGGACAATATCCCCCAAAGTTTCGAAATTTTGACTGAAAATCCCAAAATTGTCATTAAGTTTAGTTGGGTTATAAAGCGACCATATTTTTGGATAACGAGAAGTCACTTGCGATAAAAACTGACAATCTAGCCAGCCTTAAAATGCCAGTTAGATGCTCTTGGAGTGGCAAAACGAACCACCCTACTCTACACTCATTCAGCAACTTCACAAATTATCTGGTGTAACAAAACAGTACACACCACATGCCCACTCGGGGGTTAGAGGGGGGGGGGGGCGGGCGTAGCGCCGTCACTGCTTCCACTAAATAATACAGTTTATATAGAGAGAGAAAGAGAATTTTTTTTTTTTTATGTCA
The DNA here is from genome assembly GCA_023213315.1 of Euborellia annulipes. NCBI lineage: Eukaryota > Metazoa > Arthropoda > Insecta > Dermaptera > Anisolabididae > Euborellia > Euborellia annulipes. The sequence goes on along the minus strand of JAKCPI010002391.1, from coordinate 10,167 downwards.
ACTTACTTGGCACTACACGGCTGATTTTTTTTCTTGATAGTTAAATCTCGTATTTTTATATTTGAATCATCGTCGTCTGAATTTGGCCCATTTTTCATTGTGCTAGCACCTCTGTGTTTTTGACAAAAGGTCTGTAAAAAAATAAGACAAGCATTAAAAAAATTCTATTTGCAAGTAAAATAATAAATTAATGAAGACACAATACCTCAAGTGTAACATCTTCATCATCGTTTTCATCTGTCAAAATTGCCTTCATTTCCAATCCATGGTTAAAAGCACATGTAACGTGATATGCTGTATTGCATGTTTTTTCAGAACATTTGAGACATGCACCAACTCTTTTCTGGCAAAAGAAACAAATAACTTTCTTGGAGCTTTTCTATAAGTTAAAAAAAAAAAAATAATATAATTAATTAAAATCCTTTATTTATTTAAAATGAAAAAAAGAATGATCTATAATGTACCGGTATGTTAGAAATTCCGGTAATGTGTTCCATTTGGTCAAAACAGCCAAAAGACACTTCGGGGATCCAAAGAACACATATGACATGAGCCCACTTTTGCCCAGATTTTGTACACTTCATAGCCCCGCCTTTATTTGGGCACAGGACACATTTAGGCCGAGTGCATCCTTTACAAGTTGCGCATAACCAAGGTCCTTGTGGAATTGAGGTGATCCCATAACACAATTGATGAACGTATATGTTGCAATATGCGCATAACACCATTTCGTTGCCCTCTTCTGAATCAGCCTGAAATATAAATATATAGGTAAGAGAAAATAAAAATAGTAAAATTAATTTATAAATTCAAAATCATGAAAGTCTTATATTAAAGATATTATTATTTTTAATTTGTTTAAGGACTTTTTCGGTCTCCATTTAGATCCCTATTTATTTCAAATGAGAGCCAATCCATATTAAATAAATTTTTCTATTATATTATTATATTTCATAAAAATAATTAATTTTGAAGAGTATGGTAAATGAAGCATATAGAGGTCGTAGATTGATCCAGATTCACTCTTTGAGAAAGAAAAAAAACTAAAATATTTCTTAATTCTAATTTAAATTCTTTAAATTTAAAGATTATTAAACATATGATGAAGGAAGTTTTACAATTATAAAGATTAAAATAATGCTATTCGAGGATTCATAGAAAAGATCTCCTTGGTCACATAACATACAAAAAAAAAAAACATTTAAAAAGTTTATTCTTACCGATCGACAAACATTGCAGATTACATTTTCGCCATACTCAATCTCAAATCCCTCTTCGTTCTTCAAAATAATCTTAACTTGTTCGGAGCATCGAGTTTCTAAATCTTCAATAACCCGTTCAAATTGATCTTCACAGATTTGATCTGGCCCCTATAAGCAAAGAGAGAAACAAATGTGTTATTAAAAAAAATATCAAATCTAGAAAAAATATGTTCTCAAAAAAAAAAAAAAAAAAAAAAAAAAAAAAACTCAGGTTAGCATATCTGACTAATGTCGCAAGAGCTCGGGTTCGATTCCGGGGCTTGGCAAGAGACCTTTTCTCAAGGGGGTCTTGAAAATTTTCTAGGTTTATATATATATGATAGAATCTATTTTGTATGCTTCTAGTATTTTAATACGTGTATATACGTCTAAGTAAGCAAGACGTATACACACGTATTTAAATACTGGAACCATACAACATATACTGGTATTATATTATACCATTTAATGTATATAAAATATTTTCCAATTTAATAACTCTATATATTAATAAACAGGGTGTGAGTCATGAGGTTTTATGGAGGTGATTCCTGACATGATTTTGAACAAAAAATGTAAATAAACTAATGGGATGAAATTCATAATTAAAGAGTTATGGCAATTTGAAAAAAGCATTTTTTTTTTTTTATAATTTCAGGCTTTCACAAACAAAAATGAAAATCATACATCGAAAACAAACAATTGTTTAATTTTGTACCATTCTCTTGCATTAAGAATGGATTTAAAGCAAGTGTCCAAAAATTCCTCTCTGCATTGGAGGCAAAGTAATAGTAAACAATGCGATTGTTATGGAAACGTTCTACTCGCTTCATTTGTCTTTTCAAATTGCCATAACTCTTTAATTATGAATTTCATCCCATTAGTTTAATTACATTTTTTGTTCAAAATCACATCAGGAATCACCTCCATGAACCAGGAGAAAACCTCATGACTCATCCTGTAGATATATAAAAAAAACATTCACACTTTTTTCATTCACAAGGTCTTTTAGGCAACTTAGGCCATATAAGATTTTTACGATACTCGTATGTTTTAATAAATCTATTGGGGGTACAGGCATTTCTATTTAAGCCATTTGGTATCCAAATGCATTAAATAAAATTATTGGACTGCCTGGGGTCCGAAACCGCGTTCGGTAAAGAAGGTAGACACGCTACCAACTACACCAAGCCCCGTGGGCCCTGTAGGTATATATTATGTTGTTTAGTCTTCAAGTGGTTACTTGTCTGATAGAGCCAGGATAAATTGCTCTAGGAAAATAAAATTCCTAATAAATTTTTTATTAATTCGGGGACTTAACAGTTAATTATGGCCAACCATGTACATTTTTTGTTTCGATCCTCTATGTAACATATGATGATCATATAGAGGATCGAAACAAAAAATGTACATGGTTGGCCATAATTAAGTCTCCGAATTAATAAAAAATTTATTAAGAATTATATTTTCCTAGAGCAATTTATCCTGGCTCTATCAGACAACTAACCCCTTGAAGATTTAACATATGATTAGCTTGTCCAGTTTCATATAATTAAAAAAGATATAGTTATATTATTACTTTCTAATGAGACTGATGATGGATGGCATTAGTAGAATAAAGCCGAAACGTATCAAAAATCCAGAGTTTTTCTTTAATAAAGAGGCTCAAAAATTACCTGCCAACTCCTCTGTTCTATATCATCTTATACCCAGAATAAAAACAATTCTTCATCACTTTAAAACACCTCTATTTAATATTTTTTTTATTAATAGTCTAAGTCTCCCTTTTTTTTAAGAAATTTGCCATGACAAAAAAATTATCATGATAATATGTAATGCGATAACTTTGACCAGCTGATTAACTTTATTTATTTAATTTTCGTCCCATATCTTCTCTTTTTTACTTAAATTATTATAATCTTGATGGCTTAGGCCAGTGGTTGCCGCAAATAATACAAACATCCTGCCGAAGTCTCCTCTTAAGGTAGGAAAGGGGGATAGCCCCCCAGTGGTATCACAAAGGGCCTAATTGGCCTAAGTGTATTCTTTCTCTGGGAACGGCCACTTCAACCTAACCTAACCTAGGCCAGTGGTTCCCAACCTTTTTTGATGTGCGGCCCACTTTTTCCGTAAGAAAAAAAAAACGCTGAGGCCCAGGCATATATATATACCCAGTATATATATATATAATTTTATATAAATATATATAATATTTAAATTTTATTATAAGGACATCGGCCAAAAATAAATACTTTTGCGTATTATCTGTTTTATTTGTAGATATTTCGATTTCAATGACATAGAATCATCCTCAGTGCAATCAACAGATGTTTTGCAAAATCGTTAACTCCTCCCATCCAATATGACAAAATAGCTGAGCATTCCATGAATGCAATTTTCATATTATTATGAAATATTATTATATATCATAGCAAAAGTATTTATTTTTGGCCAATGTCCTTATAATAAAATTAAAAATTATATATATATATACTTATAAAACTTCTCCAATTGGCTTTGTAATTAGATTAATAATAAAAAATAGACATTCGCCAATAAACATTTCACCTCAATCACATTTATTAATTGCAAATATTTTTATATTAATATCATCATCAGTGCATACTAAAAATATAGTAAAGTATTACAAAAATAGTTATTAAACAAAAATATTAATACTTCACTCTGTTTTTAGGGAAATGATTGGAGATTTTTTCGATAAATATTTATTATTATTAAACATATATTTTTCAATTTGAATATCTAATTATACACATTTTCTTTTATAATTTTTATGGCAATTTTTTATAACTTTTTTACAATTTTTTGTCAACATTTTGAATTATTTATTTTTTCACCTGGACATTTTATGAGTGAAGTATTAATATTTTTGTTTAATAACTATTTTTGTAATAATTTACTATATTTTTAGTATGCACTGATGATGATATTATTATTATAATATCGAAATATTTGTAACTAATAAATGTGATTGAGGAGAATTGTTTATTGGCTAATGTCTATTTTTTATTATTAATATTTTTATATAATTTTGTATATGTATATATATATATATATATATTTATATAACAATTCTATCTGCATCTCAATGGCGTGCACCTTGAGATTGCCAATAAAGTAAGATTTGATGTTTTTATAATTTAAGAAATATTTTAGGTTGTTGTATTACAATTATTATATATATAAGATTTAATCTTTCGACCGTTGGTTCTCGTTGAAACATTTTGTAAATTAAAATTAAATATACAAATTAAATACTAGGTTATTTGTTTCAAACGTTTTATTAATTAAAAAATTAACACTTGATACGTATTTCGAGAAAACATCATTAGAATGTAATCACTTCTGACCATGACAAGGAATTATCGAAATACATATCAAGTGTTAATTTAAATTTAATAAAACCTCTGAAACAAATAACCTCGTGTTTAATTTGTATATTTAATTTTTATTTTTATTATTATATATATTATATATTATTTAGTAAAATTGTATATTTTAATATAATTTATAATGTAAAATATATTAATATAAAAGTTTACTTAATAAAATAACCAACAAATAATCAGATGTCTGTCTATATTTTTACGTCTTTAAGAATTTAAATATATAAACCGAAAATTATGAATAATAATAAAATATATATATATTATTATGAATATTTAATAGTGTACTTACATTTGCGACGCCTCGCAAAGCATATTTTCGGTTCATTTTTGACGGGTTGACTGAGTCGATTTTAAAATCCAAATTATCACGCTTTAGCATGTTAAGTTAAATGTGTGAGTTGAAATGCTTTGGTCTAGACTCACTTAGTCCATGATAGAGGCGCTAGTATCGTTAAAATACTAGAGTCCCTCTATATCAGAGCCTGGGCATACTGGGAACTTTTTTTCTATTGGTCGCGCCGCCATCTTTTATCATAATTTTAGCGCCAATTCAAATTTTCAATGTATCTCTATGAGATTTAGGTCCTTGTCATCATTAGAATGTAATCACTTCTGACCATGACAAGCAATTATCGAAATACGTATCAAGTGTTAATTTAAATTTAACTTTTAAAACCTTTGAAACAAATAACCTAGTGTTTAATTTGTATATTCAATTTTAATTATTATTAATGTTCGTTTTCAGCTCTTAAGAACTGATTATGGATTTATTTATAATTAAACCCGAATCGTCTTCTAAATGGAGATTTTTATTTTTATTTTTATTATTATGAATATTAATAATATTAATAATGTACTTACGTTTTGGAGGCCTCTCAAAGCATATTTTCTCTCTGTTTTGTTCATCTTTAAAAACCAAATGACGACCTTCTTCTATGGAGAAATTGAAATCCCTTGTTCTCGACTCACTTAGTCCACGATCATGGGGTTGTAACTCACAGTTGTAACAGACAGCTCAAAATTTTCTCCGGCAGTTCGACTGTGACGCTAGCGTCGCACCTTGACTCCGCCCACCATACAAATAAAAATATAGCGTATATTATAAAACATGGGAGTAGCCAGAGGGGGGCAGAGAGGGCCAGAGCCCCCCCCCCCCCCGGCTTGTCCTGAAAATTTTTTATCTATTAAAAACAAATATATACTTTTCCAATTGGGAATTTTTTTTTTTAAGTGAGCTTATATAAGGAAAAAGGAATTAAAATCAGTAGGTTATATGTTTAAAAGATTTATTGAAAATTAATAATTTTTAATTTTTAATTTATGTACATTCCGACAATATGTGTGTCATCATCACAAACATTTTACTTTTTTTTTTACAATTTATATAATACTATAATAAAATGATACAGATACAGATATTTTTTAATTTATGTACATTCCGACAATATGTGTGTCATCATCACAAACATTTTACTTTTTTTTACAATTTATATAATACTATAATAAAATGATACAGATACAGATATTTTTTAATTTATGTACATTCCGACAATATGTGTGTCATCATCACAAACATTTTACTTTTTTTTTTACAATTTATACTATAATAAAATGATACAGCGATCAATTAATTGGACCCTGTTACGCATTAGTGTGTCAAGCTCCAAAAAATAAAAAATTGAGTTAAGCACGAAATATTGTTTCAAATGCTATAATTAATAGTATTTTTTATGAAATATGACCTAAAAAAATTTATATTTAATGTTACTTGGCACAATTGTCAAAAAAAAAAAGAAAAAAAGATATATAATCTAATCAAATCACAATGTAAATCAGAAAAACTTTAATGTTAATTTTCTCAAATCTGGGTAGCTGGCGCTTGACACACTAATGCGTAAAAGGGTCCAATTATTGACAGTTTCACTAGCATTTTTATAAAATATTTACTAATAAAAAAATCAGATTTAATTTTAATAAAAAAATAAGAAAATATCACAATTTCTTTTTCGGTATCTAAGACTGTTTAAGTTTAAACGTCCCTCTCTGAGCTCCTCCGCCCCTGGTGTCAGGTGGCGGAATCGAAATTGTATCTTTTATTTTATTTTTGACCCCTTTTGAATTTACCGGTCAAAATATAATATTTTTTATATTTTTATTTTTTATTTTTATTTTCTATATTATTTTCGATCATTTCCCCATCTACGGGATAGTATTTATTGTTAGAATTTTATTTCTATTTTTTATATTTTAATGGTTACATGGGAGTCGAGCTAATGATATGCGTAACTAACTTCACCTTCCTTGCAAGGAGGCAAATGGGAAAGTGTTTGTTTGTCCTTTTCCTTTCCGACAGTGGTCGAGTAAGGACCTTTGTTTTCCTTTCGCCTTCCAGTGGGAAGGCACGTGTTGTGAGTCGTCTTCCGCCCGTTTGGTGGAAGTAGAGATTAATAATATTCCCAGTGGGGAATATTATTCATCTCCAGTGGGAGACACACGTGTGCTGTTACTGCGTGATCTGGTGATAATATCACACGTAAGTTTATTTAAAATTTTTATTAATGCTTTTCCCCTTTTCGTAACATATATTAAATTAGCTCGTCTCCCCCTTACAGAGAAACCAGTCAGTTCAGACAGACAGTCAGTTGGATTCAGTTGGAATCAGTCTTTAACAGTCAGTTGGATATATATCATTCTGGATATATATCAATTTTAAAACACAGCAGTTTAATTATATCAGTTTGATATCCTGCTCATCGACAGCATTTTGCCTCTTATAGAAAAGCTTGTTAAAATCAGCTTTCTATACTGCTACAGCTGGCTGCTTCGAATCGTTCAACCTTTGTTGAATCATTTAAAACGCCTTGAAACGTTTTATTGAACCCCGGCCTTGCGTTGGATTTCGTACCAGCGCTCTTGCATAAACTCCAAGCAGTTCTTGGTGTTTTAATCGGCTATTTTGATCGCCATTTGAACCTCCGATTTGAGCCTTTGTTCAAATTCGGAGCACTCCGTTTACCATTTTAATTTAAAACTGTTTCTCCTTTGTTAATTACTTGTTTATTGATTAGTGTTTTTAGATTAATTTGTGTTTCTATTTTACCCGTTGGTAACATTAATCAGACTCAATTAAATAACCGTTCTCTGTATCCACGTGTTTGGATACCTATTTTGGGCTCTTTTGATATTTTATAAATATACATACAAAGTTTATGTACATGTATCTATATTTATAAATTGCTTTAATAAATATATGTATTTCTTATTTCATATATTTATATAGCTTAGTTGCTTTTATGTAATTGCCACGTGCACCGTAAATACCTTTTGAACTAGCATTTAATCTAACTATTTTTATATACATTTTTTACATTATTTTGTTTTCTTTTCTTTTAATAAATTATTGTTTTGTTTTATTGTTTTAAAAGCTAGTTTTCATCTTTATTATTTTATTACCTGCCCAACCCCTTGTGTTTTTTATTATTTTTGTAAAGGTCCACCCAATAATTGAAAACGTTTATTCAGAGTTTTTGAGAGAGGTACGAGTCCTGCATTTAATTCCATTTTTAAATTATTTTCTAAATTTATATTAATATAATTTTAAATTTATAATTTCGGTTTAAACTTCGGATATTTTCTAAAAGAATAGGGTACCATATTTTGGTCACAATTCCACTCTCAAAACTCGACTCCTTTTTTTAAATTCCCAGTGGGGACATTTGAATTTATTTGGCCTTATTGTTTTTTATTGAAAATTACAAATTAAACTTTAACAAAGACCATTTAGACCCATCCATATTTATTTTAAATGATTTGTAGTCTATTCAAATGAAATAAATTTTTCTCGCTTGGGACGGGAAGCGAACCCGGGACCCCGGCGCGAGAAGCTAGTGTCTTCTCTCTGAACCGCGGGTCACTGGCAAACTACTTAGAATTAAAAATTAGATCTGATTTTTTGTTCTGCTTTTTTAGCAGCTCGTCTTTGTGGCACTATCAATTCAATAGGTATATAATTATTTTTTGAGTTTTCTTTATTTTTCGAAGACTTAGATTTATTATTGCTAGATTTGGCATTCTCGTTAACTCCCGTTGTAGTAGCGTTTTTTTTGTTGAGCATGAATGCTATTTTGATCAAAACCGGAATCTGAATGAGTGCGTGGCCTTTTATTTAAGGGAAGTTCTATTAGAACTTCACTCGCTTCAGAAACAGCCTGTGGTGTATTTTCTACCTCGGATGTAACAGTTGAGCATTTTCTCTTATTCTTATTTTTAATTGATTGCTTCGAGTTTTCTTTAATTTTCCCTTTTTCTTCTACTTGTGGTGACGACTGTGCTGACGTCACCTGAGCACTTGGTTGAGAGGATTCTAAAGATGAAATTCGCGAAAGAATTTGTTGGAATTCATTTTTAGAAATTTTGGGTGCATCCATTTTGGAATAATGACGATCGTATATATCAGGACCATGATTTGCTTCAATAATTGCTTCTATATCTTGAGGTATTAAAGAAATATTTTCTTGACTTAAAAGAGAAGCTTGTTTAATAAAGATATCTTCTCTACATTTGAAGAAATCCCTCCTGAGTTTTGCGCGTTCTTTCACCATATAACAAATATTTCTGAACTAAAAAAAAAAAATTTATTCATTACAATACAAGATTTGTATTTTTTAAAGTATGAGTATTTTTCCTTTTTTTTAAGTTTTTTCGGCATCTTAGGCTACGGCGTCGTTCAAAGGGCCCATCGGAAGATCAATGGGAGTATACTGGTGTGTAGGGATACGGTATCGAAAGAAAAGTATCGATACTTGTACTTGGTATCGTATCGAAAGGAAAGTATCGATACCAGAAAGTATCGGATGAAAAGTATCGATACCAATAGGTATCAGTATTTTTAAGTATGAGTATTTTTTCCTCTTTTTTAAGTTTTTTCGGCATCTTAGGCTCTGACGTCGCGACGTCAGGCCTTTTGAACGACGCGCCGTTCCGAAATTTAACGGAAGATCAATGGGGTATACTGGTGTTTAAAAATCTTGAAAATTCAAAATAAGAGCCAATTTTTTAGAGCACATTTTCTGTAAAAAATTTTTTCCCTCAATATATCTAAAACTGTGCCTGATGGAAAAATTCTAACTTCGCTATCTGAATTCACTATAAAAAAATGAACTAAATTCACTAATCAGATTGCTTGTGAAGAAAACCTTGTCGACCAGTATTTTTTTATTAGTTTATATATTGGCCTTTCTATGTAATATTTGAGCACTAAATTTAGTAAATACAGTTTGCATTAATACAAAAAAATTAAATTAGAAATTTAATGTTATTAAAATGAGGGTTTTTATTAAAAAGTATAAAATTTTCCATTATTAATAAATAATTATTAGGATTATGATGGAATAAAGTCTATCCCCAAAATATCGACCTTTTGCTTTATATCAACTTAATATTTATATCAAGAGAAAAAAGAATATGCGATATTCTTTGGCAGAATCGCAATTAAAATATTTATATAACGTTTAAAG
>JAKCPI010002389.1:0-16962 GCA_023213315.1 Euborellia annulipes | reverse complement strand
GGGGGCAGATATCAGGTAGCGGCAATTAAAAAGAAATATTTACTAAAAAAAAAAGTAAAATGATATGAATTTTGTATAGAAAACTTTGGGGAGGGGGCGACAAATTAAATTTTGCCCCCCCCCCCTTAAAATAGCTTACTAGTTCCGGCCCTGATCTAGACTAAGAAGCACTGATCTAGATCATGAATCAATAAAAAACTGCTTTCTGGTATTTTATTTATTAATTATAAGACATCTATTTTATCTATTTCATCACTATTGTAAATAAATAAATCTATTGCAATCTGAATTAATAAAATTTTTTTCTCTTTCAGCTGATGCAGGCACTTATACTTGTACCGCCACCAACCTTTTGGGTACTTGCGCCACCTCGGGCACTCTTCATGTGCCAGGTGAGCGACGATCGTACATTTCATTTTAATAAAATGTCACAAACATTTTTGGTAGTTCATTCTTTTGCTAAAACATATTTCATTTTAACAAAAATTTTATTTTTCATTATAATACTAATCTTTTATTTATTATTTTTCTTATTTATCGCCTAAATTTCAAGTTTGAACTATCAAGGATGGTATTTTTATTTATAAAAAAAAAGTAGCTCTCAAGTGAATTAGCCTGGTCAACGATTGCACTACATATATTTTATATTTATATAATAGGATTTTTTAATTTGTCACTCTATCACTTTTATCTTATTTTTCACTTATCAAATTGATATCTTTCTAAATTAAATTTCTTCTTTTCTTTAGAATAACGTTAGTATTTTAGCATTTTCCAATGTACTGTACTGTATTATTATTTCACTGATGGTGAGGCCTGCATGCCTTGGTGGTGGTCTATCTTTGGTTGGTGATGGTTTCTTTAGAGCCGAAGTTTATGCATGTACGATTTGCACATGAAGCAAATAAAAAAAAATGCTTTTGAAAAGGCTCACCTAGAAATATAAAACAAAATAAGTCACAAATAATATAATTTTTTTTCATTCATGTCTCTCTTATATGTAACATTTCTTCTTGTAAATAAAAATCTAAAAAGTAAATACTCTCTTTCCTAATCCTTCCTTCTTCATTTCTTCCTTTTCTCTCTCTTTCTCTCTTTTTTCTTTCTCGGTTTGAATTCTGGTAAGTAATAATAAAATCTTCTAAATGGCCTCATCTCATATTGCGCAATTTTTTGCATGTTTCTTTAATCTTTCTCTGTTTTCTAAATTAGATTAGATATGCATGTATGTTCACTCATTTAAAAAGAAATAGATACTCATAAAATTCTCTTCGATCTTTCAAGTGTTACATTTTGAACTGGACCTTTGTTTTCTTGACATACTTGAAATATTTTCAATAAATTTCTTACAAGTAGAGATTAATTCTTTAGACGATGCTTGTGAACTTTGCCAAACTCACTCTTAAAATAGTTAGCCGTCATTTGTATAGATCTTTTGCTTGTTTTTGTGTGATTCACTTGAGAAGCACGATCTCGAGAATAGCTTTGACGGCCATGAGCCATAGCCACAGCATCTCGAACCAACTAACGAGGCGTTTTAGATGAAACATACCGGAGAAAAAAAATTTTTCAATTTAATGCTTACCTAACTTTTTTCAATCTTAATACATTTTCTAAAGAATTTTATTATAAATTTGATTTGTTAATTTTAATTTCCGGTTTCTTTTAAAAAGAGGTGTCAACATCTTTGTTCTATTCAAAATTTTTCTGGCTTGTTTTAAATATGATTTTATTTAAAAATTATTTCTTTAACCTTTTAAAATATTTTTTGATAATTATGAAATCCTTTTTTTTTTTATTTTATAATTAACAGTGAAAACAATACATGACTTGTTTTTGACTAGAAAAAATGGAAACTTAACTCAGTATTTATAACGTCTGATATTATTATTTTTTTTTTTTTTAACATAAAGCATTCTTATATGGAAAATGCAAGATTGTCGTATTCCTCCACTCTTAAATATAACAAGCTTTTGATGTTTATTAATCAGAATCCAATCGCTGCGCTGTTGTATTTTTTAACGGTATAATTTTAGAATCAGTGGAGAAACCCAAGGGGGGTAGAGCTCTGCTGTATGATTAATTAATCAGGATTCTTCGGGGGTTTTATGATTAAACAAATATTTAGATGGATAATTATGGGCAGGAAACAAATATTTTTTTAATTGAAATGAGCTAGCTAGTCTTTCTTTTAGAAAAATAGAATATAACTCCCAAAAAGGCCCCTGGTTGCGCCACTATTAGAATTAATTTTGGAGATATATCAATAGTATTAAATTTTCTCGATCAAATGTACAGGGGTTGAACAAAATTATATGAACACCGGACAAATAGACAATTTTTTATTAATAATATGTTGAGCCATTTGCTTAAAGAAATGTTTATAGGTTATTTGGGGGGTACTCTAGGATGACTATCCTAAGTTTTCAACCTCGAGGACCCTGTACTAACTTAAGGGGGAAAGTGGACGGGGTGTTTAAAAACCACAATATTCATGTACTTTTTTCAGTATTTCTCTTATATCTCATAAACTAAGCATATTTTGTGCACCTTAGTAGAATACGAAGTTGTAGAGCATTAAATTTGCTAAAATTTGGTTGATAAAACACGAATTTCTAGACCCAATATTAACCGAGATAGGGCCGATCAAAGTTTCTATTTGTTTTACATTTCAAGAAACTTAGTCAAACTTTTTCGGTTAATATTGGGTTTACAAATTCGTTTTATCAACCAAATTTTAGTAAATTTAATGCTCTACAACTTCGTATTCTACTATGAGTGAACAAATATGCTTGGTTTACGAGATATAAAACAAAATAAAAACTGAAAAAAAGTCCTAAAATTTTGAGGTTTTTGTGTCCCCCCCCCCACTTACTAATAGGGAACTTTTTATTTACAATTCAGTAGAAGAATTATCAACCCGCTAATATTACAATCTCCATTTAATCCCTACACTGATATATTGATAATATAATAAAGTCCTATAATCATTTATTAATTCCTTTTTATAAAGATTAATTAAAACAATTAAAACGCTAATCATATTTGAGAGGTTTTATCTAGTTTTTTCTAGAATTAAAATCAATCACATTTTTTTTTTGTATTAATAAACCAATCAATTTGTTTACTTTAGGCCTATTACTACTGTAGTATTTATAATAGATATGCCCAATATTTTTTATTATTTTTCTACATTTGATATTGTCATCTCTAATATAGGCCACATTAATAAATAATTCCTAAATTTTCACCAAAAAATTATTTTGAGATTAGTTTAGTAGCTGTTTGTTTCTTAGTTCCCTATCCTTTAGCTCAATTTCCCCTAATAGACTTGGAATTACTATATATATATATCTAAATTCTTTTTATCATAATCAATCAGTTCGTGTTGAAATATTAAATTTCACAAGATCCTTCAATCATTGTTTACTTTATGTGACTTGTTTCATCTGGACATAATTTTAAGGATTCCTTTAGATTTTTTTTTTCAAGTTATTTTGTCTTCTATATTTCTAAAATTTTGTCTTGATATTTAAAAAAAATTGTTATTTCACACGGGGGACTTCCCCAATTGTCTAATGCTATTAATTATCCCAAGAACAATTTGCAAGATTATTAATAAAATTGGCACACAGCCCAGCCAGCAGATTCTCTACAGTTTATAAATTTAAATTTTGATTCTAGATTCTTCTTCTAGTCAAATTATTTTTATAATAAATTTGACCAATTCGTTTTTTAATGTCGTTATATCTGCATAAAGATATTTTGAAATTTGTAAAAAATTTTGTTTATAAAATAAAGAAGCTTAGAAAAAAAGATTTAATTAACGAATTTTCTTTCAAGATCTTCTAAAAATATTCTATTCAAAGATTGAGATCACTTTACTCGTTAAACTAAATGGGGATTCCAATAATTAAATTGTATTCGAAAATTTCTTAATTTTCAATTAAATTGCTCTTCGCTAGGATAAAAATTTGTAAAAAATAATTCAGCGAATGAATTATTTTACTTTTATAGGCATTTTGTTAACTTTATGATAATATACAGTTATAGTTCTGAATTATCGCACTCCAATCAATTGAAATTTAAATTTTTCTAACTAAATTCATCCATCTTGCCCCAAAATAGAAATTTTACTTTATTTGTAAAATGATCTTATGAACTATTTTTCAAAAAATATATATATATCTTATGTCGTTTTAATTACTTATCGCCTTTCTTTCTCTTTGACATTTGATTCTTGAAATTTGTATGATTAATTGAATTTTATTCTTTACTCCTACTTAAAAAATGATAATGTTATTTTATCTTATAATTTTTTTTTTCTTTCATTTACTCATCCATATTCACTCTCTTATACAATATTAAACACTCTTCATTTTGAAAATTCTTTCTAATCGCTTACATCGCCCACTGACCGTGACAACTCCCGATTGCCTGATGATGGTCGAATAAATATGGACCGAAACGTCGCAAATTTTTGGGAGTTTCATCGATTTAGAGACACTTCTTCTTAACTGCCACCTCCTGCCATTGTTCAAATATATATCAACCACAACCACCTGCACACTCGTGATATTAGAATAACCACGAGATTTTTTTCACTGGAAGAGGAAGAGAATTCTTTATTTCTTCTTTGTTTTTTATTGGAAATTCAATTTATTCATATTATTTTTGTATATTCAATTTTTTTTTTCACTTATTTGGGGTCGGCTTCCCTGAGGATCACCCCCTCCCCCACACCTTCTGAGAGATAACTATCTCTATGTATCAATAAAAGCGACGCGATCCCTGATATATTGCACAATACCCTCATATATACATACCTTTTTTTGTCGTGTGTGCTCTGTGCCATTGGGAAACAATATATTTTAAGGCTAGAGTATCCTTTGACAATGCATATTGTATGCACGGAACTTGAAGAACAAAAAATTCAAGGCTCCAAAATAAATTTTTAGAGTTTTTTTTTCCCGAGAAATATGGGTGGGCCCTAGAGACTTTTAACATATTTTAACCCCATATTTATTCGTCCATTGCTACCTTTTTCACTTAAAAATAATTTTCCGTTTTATTATAGTAACCTTTCATCTTTGGGAACAGTAGTAGAGTACTCCCCTCTTGTATAAGGGGCCAAAATCTCGCTTTCAGTTACAAATAATAAAATTTAATATCATTTGAATACTATCAAATAAATAGACTCATTGTTAAAATGGTCTTATATGTCTAAAAAGACACTAAACAAATAAAAATATTACCCTGAATTATTATAATTATTTGGGTTTCTTAATACAAACCCTAAAAAATTTGTATAAAGATTGGTAAATTTAGAAAAGCTAGAAATAAAACTGGTTTAAATTGAAAATTTATTGGTTTAGAAATTTCCTTTGACGTTCATTAAAATTTTTCCCAAGTCTACACCCTAAAAGTCAGTCGTTGACATCAACAAGATTGAGAAATATACTGATTTGTATAATTTTTCATAAAATGATATATTAACCATAAATACGCGTCAAGATCATTTTTCGTTAACGAGAAGCTTTCCAAAATTAGTTTTGGTTAGACGGGTTTAGAGGCGTGCCAGTGGAAAAGAGTGCCAAAAAACCCTCCAAGTGAGGAAGGAGGAGAATCGCCGCCCACTCTGGAGGACCGAATTGCGCATCGGGGTGTTACAAACACAAACACACATACACACACACCTACATTTATTACAAACATACTCGTAATTCATCACACTGTAAATTACTCAGACATTAAAAAAAAAAAAAAATTAACTGCATTTTTCATTTTTCTTCTTATGTTTTGATAACCAAGTTTAAAAATAAAAAAATGTATTATTTATGAAGAAAGTTGTGACTTGGTCATCATCATCATCTTTCATTGTTTATATCATGTTTCAAAAAAATTATTCATATTCATTCATCGTCATAAAACTATTCTTAGTTTAACCTACTGTCCTCAAAAAAATTCTGGAGCAAATCACAATTGGAAATTATAGTTTTTGAATATTTGTTTAGCTGACTTGCTTTTTTTATTTGAGATTAAGATTTTAAAGACCCATTCTTGAAATTAATCTCTAGGGCTTATAGGCGCCGGAACTGGGGGGGGGGGGGGGGGCAAGGGTACATTGCCCCCCCCCCCTGGCATCCTACAGGGGGGCAGAGGGGGGGCAAAATTTTTTTTTTTTATTTCATTTATTTTTAAAAATGATATATTTTTACTTTTGAAAAATAAAATCTTCTAAATTAAAAAAAATTAAAAGAGTAAGAAATTCATTTTTTCCAAATTTTTGATAAAATCACTACCAAATTTTTTAAAATTTTAATTTTATTAAAATTGTGATTTTATTTAAAATTTTTAAAATTTTCTTTTATTTATTATAATTTAAAACAGTAGTAAGCAAAAAAAGAATGGAATAGCAGTTTTGATAATTAATTTTCTCTTCATTCCTGGTTCACGCTCTTTTCCCATATCCTCTAAATCGCCAGGATTTTCCTAACCGGAGCCATCTTCAGCATATTTTAGAATTTTCTCCTTCTCACTGACATTAGGTGTTGCTTTATTTAGGTGGTCCCGTAATCTTTCCATGAGCCCATAACCGATGGTGTTCCAGGAGTTCCTCCTCTTCACTACATGCCCTGCACATTCTATCCTGCATTCAGGATTTTCCTCCTCGAAGTGTATCTTTCTTCCTTAAGGTTTTTTTATGAGAGAGGCCTACTCTTCAGGTATTTTTTTGATTCCTTATAGTCTTTGCTATATCTTGAGGAGCCTACCCTTTTCCAACATTCCTGTCATTATTGGTTTATTTTCTTCTATCGTATTTCACTAATCGACTCATCTATTTTGCGTCGATCAGTCCACTACTTCCCAGTTTCTCCAAGACTTCCTTGAATTCTCTTGCCTACCTTCCAGAATTTTTATCCCCCTTAGATATATTTTTGGCATCTTCATAATTCTGATCAAGTACTTCATTTTCCTTTCGAAAGTTCTGGTATCCACACTTAGCCTCCGTGATTCGAGTTTCCAAATCTAGTCTGGTGCAGACACAATTTTATATAATAATTTACTTCTATCTGCCAATAATTATTTTTGCCAACTATTTTAATTAAATTCGTAATTCAACTCTAATCTAAAAGGCATAATTTACTAAAAATAAACTATTAGTGCAAAAACCACTTCTCGTTTAGTTGTTCATGGTGGAAGACATACCTCAAATCCAACAGACCTCTGACTTTATTCCCTAACTCCTCATCGTGTATATTTATTTCTAATTAATTAACTAACCCAATTTAATCTTTTGGAGAATTTTGAAGGGTTCCAGACCAAGAGAAGTTGGTGAAAGATTTCCTGTAAGGTAAGAGGAGATAAGCGGAATTCATTTTTTACGCCGGCTGTCTTTATTTAAGATTCAGTAGGGTTTGCTTAACTTTCTAAAGTATACAAAAAACGATGGGAAAAATCCTTTTATATTAATTCGCCCATCTGCACTGTATTTATCTAGTCTTTAATATAAATTATTTCTTTAAAATAGAGAATTTGGCCGTCTCTTTTAAACATACCTAGTTACGAGCCAATCTGGATATGTGCCGACTTCGAAAAGCGATGGTTGAATTGAATAGTTTATTTGATTGTGGGTTTTTTCATTTCTTTTAATCGAAGAAACATTTAGACCTCGATCCTAGGGTTGCATTATTTTACAAATATTTTTTGTGGATTTTAATTGAACTTTTTTTTTTAGAACTGCTGGTAGCTGATATCTTATCAGATCATTCCATTTTTGGCGTTTTTCTCATTTGTATCTTGTCTGTTTGTTTATTTAGAAATGCTGGGTTAAAGAACGGAATCTTTATTATAATGTCGTCACTTAAAAATTAATTAAATTAATTATAACTTCCGTCTTCACTTTTAGAAATATTAAATTTATATAAAATGTAAATAGAAGTCTGTAAATTGCTACGAGGTCATTATCCCTTTCCTTTTCTGCTCGGCGATATTTATAAGTTTCATGAATATTTTAAAATTATGGATGTTAATTCATATGTAGATTCATAGTTCATATTTTCCTTTAAATGGCGAAACTAATAATCAAAATATTTTTATTACAATATTATATTTAAAACATAACGGGAAAGGTAAAAAATCTGGTGTGACTGGCGCACAGCACATAACTTTCTCTTACCTTCGGTAATCGAATGTTGTGTACTGTGCTTGTCACACCAGATTTTTTGTGTCGACATGTATTTAGTTTCCGACAGTACGGTACATTCGATTTTCAAGATGTAAAATTTATAAGTATGACAAAATATTTATATTTTGTTACCATGGCAACCATTTCTCCTATCTTTTCTATGGAGAACAAGAGTAAAGTGGTCTTCAGAAGATTTCAATCACAAAATGAGAATATACATTTTAAAGAGAATCTAAAAAATAATTGATTTTTGAATTTAAAAAAAATCGTTGGAGCAAATTTTGAGAAAATCGAAAAAAACTGAAAAAGTGCATCAGTAAAGTACTAGTACTCTTTGGTCGATTTTGGTCAAAAGCTTCGTGTTAGGTCCCATGGGGGTGCCTAACTTAAATATAAAATTTCAACCTCCTAACTCTTTTCGTTCTTGAGATATTTTGTTCACAGACACACACACAGACAGACACACAGACACACACACAGACAGACCATGTCGCGAAAACCACTTTTTTGGATTCAGGGGACCTCAAAACGTGAAGATCCATCAAAATCTCGACATCGAATTTTTGACATGAATCCAATACTTTCTCTCTCTATATATATTAACATATATATAGAGGTAAGAGAAAGTAAAAATAGTTGATATTGCTCTCTTCTATTCTTCATTTATGTGTTCTTAAGATTTTACTAGGTTCCCGTCATTTTTAACTTTGGCCACCAACCGAAGGTTGGCTAGGTAAAGTTAATGTAATAAAAAAAAAAATCGAAATTGAACTGAAGCCGCTTGAGGTCCCCAGTATCCATTTAATTAGTTTTTGTAATGATGTTTGTGTGTCTGTGGTAATTTTTGTAGTCATCGAAAGTTTAAAAGCTATTTATTTAATTGTTTTAAAATTTTGAAATTTGAAAATTTCATACTTGCCAAAGACACAAGGGCAAAAAGTTTTTGGGTTTTAAATTTATGGGGAAAACTATATCCGAGACGCCGCCCGCCAGGGCCAAGTCGGCTATGCCGCGCCATTCTCAACTTGTTTTTTAAATATTCAGAAACTAGAATTTCTACCGAGTAAAATGACATGATATTTGTATCTAAATTTATTAGCTATAAGTTAAATAAAAATTATTGAAATTTGAAAATTTAGGACACTGTATCAGCAGAGCGATGTGTTTGTTTTGATTATTTTAATCTCTCTCTATTTAAATACGGTACTTTACGTATAGTTTCTCGATTTCTTTTCCAAGTAACGGGATCATAGATAAATACCATCTATTGCAATAGTATTGAGACTAAAGCCCGGTAGTTAGGCAGCCCAATTGGCAGCTTGTCTGTGTATAGAAATACCTTTTTCAAAGCAGACAATAGGACTAATGACCCTTTATATCAAAAGAATAACCATAAAAATTTATTTTTTTTAATATATAGAAATAAAAATTTAGTGACTGTGTGCCATTTTGGCTGCTTACCCGGGCTTTGTCTCAATACTATTCTTTGGTACATTTTGCCAACAACCTATATTACTGAGTTATCCCTTATATTTTTTAGCCCAAGGGGGCTCGCTGGTGTGGCGGGCTAGGGTGTGGGCTTCTACACCTGTTCAAATCCTGGGCGTGCGGGATTTTTATACACTTCTTAAAAAAAGCACTCTTAAATGACTCTTGACTCAATTTTGTAATCTTCAATCAGGTTAAGCCTGTCTGGGTGTAAATTTTATACTGAAATTTATATATATAGAGATTACTTTTGATCTGTAAGCATTTAGGTACTGACTTAATAAAATTTAGAAAAATTATTTTTCTTTTCACTTTTTCTCTCTTACGCACATAACGCATCATCACACTCATCGACTGCTCTGGTTCTTTTCTTTTAAGATATTTCAGATCATAACTATTAATACTTTTGATCTTCCTACATAATAACTATAAAAATCCATGTGAATAGAAACAAGGGTACTTAATCATGGTCCTTGTAAAATTTTATTCTGACAGAGATTAATTACTTATTAAAAAATTCTAAATTTCTAATAGGCCCCTAAGAAACAACTTGAACTTGAAACGTCTTTATTCATATAGCTGTGATAACTGCAATAAGACATGTCAAAAAAGCCTATCCTCATGTAAGAAGAAGTAATCTAATCGTTAAAAAATTCAATTAGAGATTTTAATGATTCTCGACGTTTTAGATCTCCCTGAGCTGGGCCGAATCTAGGGGGGGGGCAGTGGGTGCGTGTGCCCCGGGCGGCAGATATCAGGGGGCGGCAATTAAAGAAAGATTTACTAAAAAAAAGATAAAATGATATGAATTTTGTATAGAAAAGTTTAAGGAGGGGGGCGGAAAATTAAATTTTGCCCCCTAAAAAATCTCCTAGTTCCGGCCCTGTCCCTGAGTACAATAAACCATAATTTGGAATTATGTCCGTCTTTGTGTAGTGAGTGGTTACGATAACTTAAAATCGCAAGCAGCCAGATCGATGAAATTTGGTTCTTCTTACTCTAACTGGTAAAACTGTTGATTAGTGTATCAACTTTTGAAATCTTTTTTTTTTTTAACACTTTCCTGTTACAGAGGCCATTTAGAGGTGGAATATATACAAATACAATGAAAATCTGTGCTACCAGTCACAACAGATTTTTATTTTCTCTTACTCTATATATGAAATAGATATAGAGAGAAAATATTGCGATCATGTCAAAAATTCGATATGGAGATTTTGATGGATATTCATGTTTTGAGGTCCCCTGAGTCCAAAAAAGTGGTTTTCGCGACATAGTTTGTATGCATGGGCGTCCGCAGGGGGGGGGCAACCAGGCACTTGCCCCCCCCCCCCTGGAAAATTAAAATGATACAAAAAAATGTATAAAACAAAAAAAAAAAAAATACAAAAAAATCCTTCACAGTATACATCCACCTTGCCGCGGTGTGAAAGCTTTAAATACTAAGAGATGTATAACATTATTAATATCAAAATACGTTTTTTTTAACTTATCTTGAAGTGACTTGCCCCCCCCCCCCCTGCAAAAAATCCTTGCCCCCCCCTGCAAAAAATCCTGCGGACGCCCATGTTTGTATGTGTGGGTGTGGACATTTTTGACCGTGAAGGAAATGAGCTAGGAGGTCGAAATTTTATATTTAAGTTAGGCACCTTTCGAACTCCTGTAAATAAGCTTATAAACAAAATTGGCCTAAAACTACTAGTACTTTACTGATGTACTTTTTCAGTTTTTTTCGATTTTCTCAAAATTTGCTCCAATGATTTTTTTTTTAATTCATTAATCAACTATTTTTTAGATGCTCTTTAAAATGTATTTGCTCATTTTGCAGTTGAAATCTTCTGAAGACCACTTTACACTTGTACATCATAGGAAAGATAGGAGAAATGGTTGCCATGGAAACATAATTTAAAACTTTTTCTTTTTAGATTAAAATTCACATTCAATTATTATTTAGATGCCCTTTTAAAAAGTATATCAGTAATATTTTGTGAAAATTGTTTGAAGTACACTTTATTATATTTAATTTTTTTTTTTTATTATTTATTATTAGGCCTAATAGTGGTATTTTAATTAAATTTTATTAATATTAATATTTCTGATCAAAAGTTATTGTCTTCATGTAGCTTCTTTTCTCTTTTCTAACTCTATGCCTTCATAGATACTCTTTGCTCTTTTTCTATACTCGTTGCTTCAAGTTGAAATTGGTCTTGTGATATTCTGACGTTTAATTTTTTTTGTGTTGTGTTCTCTCCTTGCCTTCAATATTCTCATCGAAAATTTCTTCTCAAATGTGTGAGTAGCATTTATAAATAAATAAATATTAATATTTTAATAAAATATATAGGTAGATTTAATTTTTTTTGTGTTGTGTTCTCTCCTTGCCTTCAATATTCTCATCGAAAATTTCTTCTCAAATGTGTGAGTAGCATTTATAAATAAATAAATATTAATATTTTAATAAAATATATAGGTCAGTGGCGTATTCAGGGGGGGGCCCAGGGGGGCCGGCCCCCCAAAGCCTTCTCCAAAACAAAAAAATACCTACTGTTTTCCCTAATGATTTTTTTTTTTTTAAATAATAATTTTATTAACTCTCATAAATTCTAAAAACTAACAAAAAACTTATAAATAATTGAAAAAATCTCTAATATTTACGAATTTTGTATTAAAATTATTTTTATTTCAAGAAAAAAATTTTTTTTATTTGTTTTTTATTTATAATTATTATATTATCTAAAAAAATTTCTCCACTTGAAGTTTCTTGGAGAAGGAGGGGGGGGGTTCATAAAACTTTTGGGCCCCCCCAAGCAGAAATCCTGGCTACGCTACTGATATAGGTAGATTTAATTTTTTTTGTGTTGTGTTCTCTCCTTGCCTTCAATATTCTCATCGAAAATTTCTTCTCAAATGTGTGAGTAGCATTTATAAATAAATAAATATTAATATTTTAATAAAATATATAGGTAGATATAATTATTAATAAGGTTATTTTTGATAATGACAGCACTCATCCGTAGACACATTCATTCCATACAAAATACACAACAGAATTTCTTAATTATAATTTTTAAATTATTAATACAAATTTAAAATTATATAATTAATGATTTATTATGCCATGGATTTACGATCGTATATATTTTTAATATAATTTAGGGCTATAAATATACAAACACACCTTCACAGAAACCTAATCATTTTTCTTAAATTAACAAATTTTTTTATCTAGGGAATTGTTATAATGTGGGGGTGATAAACTGTCCCATCACTCATCATAATAATATTTTCTTGCATTTATCTAAAATAATATTATTAATGTGTTTGATGTAATACTTCATTTGTCTGTTGTGTTAATTGATGAATAGTGAATAGCAACAGAATGTAGAAAATATCTTTAATTTATTCTTTGGGCTATCGATTTCGTCCAAAGGACATGATCAGGCCAGCTGGAAATGAAGAATTTATAATTTGACAATATATCGATACACAAGATTAAGATTTTCTTTTACATATCAGATAATTTATATATATATGTAAAAGAAAATCTTAATCTTGAGTATCGATATATTGTCAAATTATAAATTCTTTATTTCCAGCTGGCCTGATCATGTCCTTTGGACGAAATCGATAGTCCAAAGAATAAATTTAAGATATTTTCTACATTCTGTTGCTTTTTACTATTAATCATTTAATTTATTAAATATAATATTTTGAGGCTTCTAATGATTTTATCATGAGAGCTTTCAAACAATTTTTACTTTCTCTTACCTATGTATATATGTAATATATATATAGAGAGAAAGTATTGGATTCATGTCAAAAATTCGATGTCGAGATTTTGATGGATCTTCACGTTTTGAGGTCCCCTGAATCCAAAAAAGTGGTTTTCGCGACATGGTCTGTCTGTGGGTGGGTGGGTGGGTGGGTGGGTGTGTGTGTCTGTGTTGGTTAAAATTCAAATATCAATTATTATTTAGATGCTCTTTAAAATGTATATTCTCATTTTGCCATTGAAATCTTTGAAGCATACTTCATAGGAAAGATAGGATAAATGGTTGTTATGGTAACAAAATATAAATATTTTCCCTTACTTATAAATTTTATATTTTGAAATTCGAATGTACCGTACTGTCGGAAACTAAATATATCTCGACACAAAAAATCTGGACACAACTTTCTCTTGCCTAAGGGTAAGAGAAAGTTTTTTACTGTGCGACTAGTCACACCAGATTTTTTTTACTTTAGTTTATTTTAAAATTTTTCATCTTAAAATAAACTCCTTCTTGATTGATTGATTGATGATTGATGTAAATTAAACAATTTAGCGAAAATGAAAAATTATAATAAGGGATTTTTTTTTACTTCCTGACTTATTTTTAATTGAGAGCAGGAGGTGAAGAATTTTCATATTTTATTTTTATTCTCTTAGCTTCTGTAATATATAAAGAGAAAAAGTACTGTGTTAAAAATTTGAATTTAAGATTTTGATAGAAATACAGGTTTTGTAGCCCTGGGTTCACTAGCAGAACCAGGGAGGCCAGGGCTTCCCTTCCTCTTTTTTTTTTTTAATTCGTTTTAAGGACTTTTTCGGCATCGGAGGCCATTTAGACTCAGTCCCTATTTATTTCAATTGATTCTATCCAATTCAATAAAAATAAATTTTGTTGCCTAGGACGTCCATTAGTACCGTTTGCCAGTACGCTAACCACTACACCAAGGCTTGCGGGCCCTTTCTCCTTTGATCAGAAAATTTATTAGTACTATACAAATAAATTAATTGAAATGGGAATATTTTTACTTTCTCTTACCTCTATATATGTTAATATAGAAAGTATTGGTTTCATGTAAAAAATTCGATGTCGAGATTTTTACGGATATATACGTTTTGAGGCCCCCTGAATCCAAAAAAGTGCTTTTCGCAACATGGTCTGTCTGTGTGTGCGTTTGTCTCTCTGTGAACAAAATATCTCAAGAACGAAAAGAGCTAGGAAGTCGAAATTTTATATTTAAGTTAGGTATCCCCCTGAGACGTGACACGAAGTTTTTGGACAAAATCGGCCCAACAGTGCTACGAGTTTACTGATGCACTTTATCAGTTTTTTTCGATTTTCTCAACAATTTTTGATTAAAATTCATAAATCAAATATTTATTAGATGCTCTTTAAAATGTATATTCTCATTTTGCCTATGAAATCTTCTGAAGACCACTTTTACTCTTGTGCTTCATAGGAAAGATATGAGAAATGGTTAACAAAATATAAATATTTTTTCATACTTATAAATTTTACATCTTGAAATTCGAATGTACCTTACTGTCGGAAACTAAATACTGTATATGTCGAGACAAAAAATCTGGTGCGACAGTCACACCAGATTTTTTTTACCCCTGGTTGAGCCTCTGAAATTCAAATTAAACTTTAAATAATACTCTAAACGCTATGTCCTTTATATTCATGCAAAAATTTTTTGATTGTTTTATTTTTAAATTTTAATCCCAAAAATTCTCTAATTAATTAATTTTAAAAATTATATTAAAAAAAAGAATGATTTAGTTAAAAAAAATATTAAGGTTTATTGAACTGCAAAATTCGGAACGAAATGGCACTAGCTTTTGAATCTTGGCAAGAAACCAAACAATAAAAATATCCTCATGCACAAATATCCCCAAAGCTTAGAAGAGATGCAGGAAGGCAAACATATTCAATAACTTGGCAATATTATATTAAACTCTCTTTCGAAATCTTATTAATTTATGTGGATGGTTGAGAAAATTTGGTTATTTTTATCTTAACAGGGCTAAGAAAAAAAATATATATTTTTTTCTTAATTTCTTTTCATTTTGAAAATAATACTAATAATAAAAAAAAAGAATAAAAACTGTTGGGAAATACAGTTCTTCCTCAAATGCTTGAAACCCAATTTGACTCAATATCATGAGGCGAAACTTTTGGTCTTAATTTATAGAGACGTAGGGCTGGTAGTTCAATCATGATTGGTAAACAGAAGAAAAATCAGTAGCTAGTTGTATTTCATTATTTTTATTCCCATCACGTTAACATTTCGATCCCGGTTGGGACAATCAGATCTGAGCTGATATGTCCCAACCGGGATCGAAATGTTAACGTGATGGGAATAAAAATAATGAAATACGTTAACATTTCGATCCCGGTTGGGACATATCAGCTCTGAGGATTATCCCAACCGGGATCGAAATGTTAACGTGATGGGAATAAAAATAATGAAATACAACTAGCTACTGATTTTTCTCCTCCTGTTTGCAGCCTTTTTTACTACAATACCGATGTAATATAGCAATTTTCAAATAATAGATAAGTAAATCAGACGAATATTATTTGTTGCCTATCTTCCAGGCGTTGCTCCTCGTTATCCAAATTCTCTTCGCGTAAAAAAATATGTAGGCCTGCTATTTTTTATTTTATTTATTTTTTTTAAGGGCTCCCTCCCCTTCTTCTTCTTCTTTCTAATCCTCACCTTAATCCTGCCCCTAATTGCTGCGGGGTCGGCGGAATGTGTTTTTTTTATGACCGAAAGAAATAGAACAGGCCGGCCCATTGCACGGTCTGACGAAGGAAAGGACAGTCATGTAAAGAACAGGACTGCCAGTCCCAGCTCGGATAGCTCGTGGTCGCCATCCACGTACCCACAAGATGTGGGCTACTGAGCAAATTTAGACCTCATCCCTATTTATTTTAAATTCATTTGAAATAAATATTTCTCGGTTGGAATGGGAAGCGAACTCCCCAGGTCCCTTTTCCCCTAGCCAGTGAAAAGTGATGGCTACAGAATTTTTTAGGGGAGGGGGTTCCAAATTTTTTATTAGAAAGGCGTATATACGCAGTGGCAGATTTAAGAAGAGTAGGAGTATTTGTTTTGTTTCGAGGAATTTAATTTAAAATTGAACCTCTAACCCTTATTTGTGGTTATTTGAAAATATGATAGTTTGAGTAGGTTTGGACTTTTAAATTGAACATAGTTCAAGGAGATTCTTAAATATATTTATTGAATTATGAGATTAAAAGTGGAGTATATAAAAATTTTTTTTCATACAACTCTCTTCGACTTTTGCTTCTAGATCAATGTATCAGATTTTATCAGATTAAAATTTATCAATCTTAATTTTTTGGATTGGTAATAATAAAATAAATCCATTAATTAATCAACCTCTTGATTTGAATTTATCATTTTTCGTTTCCCTTACCTTTCTAAGATAAAGAAAATATTATGATCGTTTGAAAAAATTTATGTCGATTTCTGATAAAATTACA
>JAKCPI010002388.1:0-22071 GCA_023213315.1 Euborellia annulipes | reverse complement strand
TTTACCCAACGATTTTCAAAACTTGTAATTTTATCAAAATCTCGACATAGAATTTTTCAAACGATCATAATATTTTCTTTATCTTAGAAAGGTAAGGGAAACGAAAAATGATAAATTCAAATCAAGAGGTTGATTAATTAATGGATTTATTTTATTATTACTTAATCCAAAAAATTAAGATTGATAAATTTTAATCTGATAAAATCTGATACATTGATCTAGAAGCAAAAGTCGAAGAGAGTTGTATGAAAAAAAAAATTTTTATATACTCCACTTTTTAATCTCATAATTCAATAAATATCAATAAATATATTTAAGAATCTCCTTGAACTATGTTCAATTTAAAAGTCAAAACCTACTCAAACTATCATATTTTCAAATAACCACAAATAAGGGTTAGAGGTTCAATTTTAAATTAAATTCCTCGAAACAAAACAAATACTCCTACTCTTCTTAAATCTGCCACTGCGTATATACGCCTTTCTTATAAAAAATTTGGAACCCCCTCCCCCTAAAAATTCTGTAGCCATCACTTTTCACTGGCTAGGGAAAAGAGACCTGGGGGGTTCGCTTCCCATTCCAAGCGAGAAATATTTATTTCAAATGAATTTAAAATAAATAGGGATGAGGTCTAAATTTGCTCAGTAGCCCACATCTTGTGGGTACGTGGATGGCGACCACGAGCTACCCGAGCTGGGACTGGCAGTCCTGTTCTTTACATGTCTGTCCTTTCCTTCGTCAGACCGTGCAATGGGCAATTATTTCTTTCGGTCGTAAAAAAAAACACATTCCGCCGACCCCACAGCAATTAGGGGCAGGATTAAGGCGAAGATAGAAGAAGAAGAATAAGGGAGGAGCCCTTAAAAAAAATAAATAAAATAAAAAATAGCAGGCCTACATATTTTTTTACGCGAAAGAGAATTTGGATAACGAGGAGCAACGCCTGGAAGATAGGCAACAAATAATATTCGTCTGATTTACTTATCTATTATTTGCAAACTCCTATATTACATCGGTATTGTAGTAAAAAAGGCTGCTGTTTATAAATGTTTGGATTTAGAAGAAGGCCTCTAAAAAAACACAAGTGACTTTTATTTATTTGTCCAAAACTTTGAAAATAAGAGAAAGTAAAAACAGGAGACACGTAACCCAAAAAATGTAAATTAATAATCAGGATTGGCAAACAGGAGAAGAAAAATCAGCACCTTGTTGTATTTCATTATTTGTATTGTCATCACGTTGACGTTTCGATCACGGTTGGGATAATCCTCAGAACTGATGTGTCCCAACCGGGATCGAAATGTCAACGTGATGGTAATAAAAATAATGAAATACAAGGTGCTGATTTTTCTTCTCCTGTTTGAATTACCAACTATAAGCCCTACCTATCTATAAATTAAGACCAAAAGTTTCGCCTCATGATATTGAGTCAAATTGGATTTCAAGCATTTGAGGAAGTACTGTATTTCCCAACAGTTTTTTTTTTTTTTTTTTATTATTAGTATTATTTTCAAAATGAAAAGAAATTAAGAAAAAAAATATATTTTTTTTTTCTTAGTCCTGTTAAGATAAAAATAACCAAATTTTCTCAACCATCCACATAAATTAATAAGATTTCGAAAGAGAGTTTAATATAATATTGCCAAGTTATTGAATATGTTTGCCTTCCTGCATCTCTTCTAAGCTTTGGGGATATTTGTGCATGAGGATATTTTTATTGTTTGGTTTCTTGCCAAGATTCAAAAGCTAGTGCCATTTCGTTCCGAATTTTGCAGTTCAATAAACCTTAATATTTTTTTTAACTAAATCATTCTTTTTTTTTTTTTAATATAATTTTTAAAATTAATTAATTAGAGAATTTTTGGGATTAAAATTTAAAAATAAAACAATCAAAAAATTTTTGCATGAATATAAAGGACATAGCGTTTAGAGTATTATTTAAAGTTTAATTTGAATTTCAGAGGCTCAACCAGGCGTAAAAAAATCTGGTGTGACTGTCGCACCAGATTTTTTGTCTCAACATATACAGTATTTAGTTTC
Organism: Euborellia annulipes; assembly: GCA_023213315.1. NCBI lineage: Eukaryota > Metazoa > Arthropoda > Insecta > Dermaptera > Anisolabididae > Euborellia > Euborellia annulipes. The sequence continues at coordinate 20,031 of JAKCPI010002388.1, read as the reverse complement.
CGACAGTAAGGTACATTCGAATTTCAAGATGTAAAATTTATAAGTATGAAAAAATATTTATATTTTGTTAACCATTTCTCATATCTTTCCTATGAAGCACAAGAGTAAAAGTGGTCTTCAGAAGATTTCATAGGCAAAATGAGAATATACATTTTAAAGAGCATCTAATAAATATTTGATTTATGAATTTTAATCAAAAATTGTTGGAGCGAATTTTGAGAAAATCGAAAAAAACTGAAAAAGTGCATCAGTAAACTCGTAGTACTGTTGGGCCGATTTTGTCCAAAAACTTCGTGTCACGTCTCAGGGGGGGATACCTAACTTCAAATTCGATGTCGAGATTTTGATGGATCTTCACGTTTTGAGGTCCCCTGAATCCAAAAAAGTGGTTTTCGCGACATGGTCTGTGTGTGTGTGTGTGTGTGTGTGTGTGTGTGTGTGTGTGTTCAATTTTAAGCATGAAGGAATTGAGCTACGAGGTTGAAATTTTATATTTAAGTTAAACACCCCCAAGACCGGAAAAATAAGCTTTTAATCAAAATCGGCCAAAGAGTACTAGTACTTTACTGATGTACTTTTTTTCAGTTTTTTTCGTTTTTCTCAAAATTTGCTCCAACGATTTTTTTTTAAATTCAAAAATCAATTATTTTTTAGATGCTCTTTAAAATGTATATTCTCATTTTGCAATTGAAATCTTCTGAGAGACCACTTTACTCTTGTATTTCATAGGGAAGATAGGAGAAATGGTTGCCATGGTAACAAAATATAAATATTTTCCCATACTTATAAATTTTACATCTGAATTCAAATATTCCCTACAACCGGGAACTAAATACATGTCGACACAAAAAATCTGGTGTGACAAGCACAGTACACAACTTTCGATTACCGAAGGTAAGAAGAAAGTTGTTGTGCTGTGCGCCAGTCACCCAGATTTTTTGGATTCAGGGGACCTCAAAACGTGTATATCCGTAAAAATCTCGACATCGAATTTTTTACATGAAACCAATACTTTCTATATTAACATATATAGAGGTAAGAGAAAGTAAAAATATTCCCATTTCAATTAATTTATTTGTATAGTACTAATAAATTTTCTGATCAAAGGAGAAAGGGCCTTGGTGTAGTGGTTAGCGTACTGGCAAACGGTACCAATGGACGTCCCTAACCCAGGGCTACAAAACCTGTATTTCTATCAAAATCTTAAATTCAAATTTTTAACACAGTACTTTTTCTCTTTATATATTACAGAAGCTAAGAGAATAAAAATAAAATATGAAAATTCTTCACCTCCTGCTCTCAATTAAAAATAAGTCAGGAAGTAAAAAAAATCCCTTATTATAATTTTTCATTTTCGCTAAATTGTTTAATTTACATCAATCATCAATCAATCAATCAAGAAGGAGTTTATTTTAAGATGAAAAATTTTAAAATAAACCAAAGTAAAAAAATCTGGTGTGACTAGTCGCACAGTAAAAAAACTTTCTCTTACCCTTAGGCAAGAGAAAGTTGTGTCCAGATTTTTTGTGTCGAGATATATTTAGTTTCCGACAGTACGGTACATTCGAATTTCAAAATATAAAATTTATAAGTATGGGAAAATATTTATATTTTGTTACCATAACAACCATTTATCCTATCTTTCCTATGAAGTATGCTTCAAAGATTTCAATGGCAAAATGAGAATATACATTTTAAAGAGCATCTAAATAATAATTGATATTTGAATTTTAATCAAAATCTTTGGAGCGAATTTTGAGAAAATCGAAAAAACTGAAAAACTACATCAGTAAAGTACTAGTACTTTTTGGCTGATTTCATTCAAAAGTTTCCTGTCACGTCCCAGGGGGGTGCCTTACTTCAATATAAAATTTCAACTTCCTAGCTCTTTTCGTTCTGGAGATATTTTGTTTACAGACAGATAGATAGACCATGTCGCGAAAACCACTTTTTTGAATTATGGGGACCTCAAAAGGTGTATATCCATCAAAATCTCAACATCGAATTTTTGACATGAATCCAATACTTTCTCTATATATATATTAACATATATATAGGTAAGAGAAAGTAAAAATAGTTGGAGAGGACGGGAGCCTTCCCGACACAGCAGGTAAGTGAAAATAAAAAACGTTGTATCCTGTAGTCGATGTCCCCTGAAGATGAGTGCGACTAGCAGTCGAAACGTCGGCGACAGGATATAACGTTTTTTATTTTCACTTGGCTACTGTGTCCCGAGAAGGCTCCCGTCCTCTCCTAATTGAATATCTACAGCCATAAAACTCAACAATTTATTAATGATTAATTTATTTTTTTTCTAAATCTGTATCTCTTTCTGAATATTCAGTGCAAATTTCAGCTTGATATGTTGAAAACAAAGCGAGTTATGATTTATTTTCTAAAAAATATCACTTCAACTAGTCTTAAAGTGGCTTCCCAAGCTCATTTTTTCCAACTTTAAGGCACATTAAGCCAAAGAAGAAGAGTTAACAAAAAAACCAATGAACAAAACCAAGAAAATGTAGACAGTCGAGAAAAAAAAAGTATTTTTATAAATTAAGTGTTCTCATGTGATTATTTAATTGTTTTTATAAGAAAAGATGGAAATCTCTTCTACATAGTTCAGGATCCCAGGCCCATTTTTACAAGTTATTACTATCAAGCTAATTTTCCGTGAGTAGCTTCATTTTGATGAGACGACCAATTTTTTTCTCTTACAATTCTTGATTGTGGTAGCTAACAGGAGTAGCAGGGATTTAATATTTCATTTTGACGATTCTCAAAAAATTGATTATTATTTATGGGTTTTTTTCATTAAATCTTAAGGTTGTTCGGACATTAAAGCACTTTGTTAGATTAAAAGCTAATTTTTTAATATGTTATTAATCACTATCAAATACGTATAAAATAAAACTTTGAAGCAGATCTGACACAGGGTTATCGTGTAATTAATTTTTAAAAAATTGAAATTTAACATGTAGCCTATGGGGAATAACGACGAAATTCACACATATCGAATTATATAGGCATCTGTGCAACTGATACAAAAACAAAAAAACTTACATTTTATTAATTCACTTCCGAGGAATACGTTAAAAATAAAACCAAAAGTTTCTGCCGACCGCTTTTAAAGATATTTTAACAAGAAAGTCAAAAAATTCTCCAAAATGACAGTCGCTAATATTTAAAAATAATGAATTCTCGAGAGTCAGACCAGCCTGGCAACGTCGCATAGCATAAGTGTCTTATCTCTATGTCAGATACATTTTTTTTTTCAATTTTACAATATTTTTTCTCGCAAATCGTCCATTGTGTTTAAACTGATTTGCATTAAACATTGTAATATATTAAATAAAATAAAATTTAAGGCGTTTAAGATTTAAAATAGATAGTTGATGAATGCAATGTTGCCAGTTCTATATTACGTGAAATACTGCTCAAATCAAAAGTCATTCATTTATTATTTTTGGTAATTAAATTATTAACTTAATACAATTATAAACTCTGATAGGTCACGACTAAATTATAATAAGGAATTTTGGCATTCAAATTTTTAATTTTATTTAAAAAAAAATTTAGATTCTATTATGACTTACGATGTATTATCCGAACAACCTTAAGAAAATTATTAACATTATTGAAAAAAAAAATATTTGTATTAAAATATTATATCCCTGCTATTCCTGTTAGCTACCAGAATCAAGAATTATAAGAGAAAAAATTGGTCGTCTCATCAAAATGAAGCTACTCACGGAAAATTAGCTTGATAGTAATAACTTGTAAAAATGGGCCTGGGATCCTGGACTAACAACCCAAGTTGCTATAAAAAATTTTTCATAGCCTATTAAAAAAAAAAAAAACAATGAAATAATCACAAAACAACACTTGGGGGGCTTAAAAAATATTGACTCACATTGCACCTAAAAAAATTAAATTAAACCATTACATTAAAAAAATTAAATTACCCCTAAGCTTAGATATATGAATTTTCAAAAAATTCACAACACAAAAAAAAATCCCATTTTCCTGGGTGCCTACAATTAATCAAGAATTATATAATTATTTAAATAATATAATTGAGTGATCTGATGTGTATTGTAAAAAATAAATAAATAAAACAATGAAATAATCATATAAGAAAACGCATGTTGCTGTTTTAATATTAATCCTAGAAGTTATCATAATTAAGCTTAATATTTATAAATATTCAAAAAATCCCATTTTCCTGGGTGCCTACTAACTATTTCATCAACAAATCCCTTAGAGGATAGATATATACTAGGTAAATTTTTATGATGATGAAGTGATTTGGTTTAAATTAAAACAATGCAGAAAAATGAAGTTCAAATGAATGAGTCTCTTTAATAAATAAAAAAGAACAAATAGGCTATTAAATAAATAATAAAATAAGATTGATCATAAAATAAAATAAAGGCCTATACCAGTAAATTAAAAAAAAAATTGTTTGAAAGCTCTCATGATAAAATCATTAGAAGCCTCAAAATATTATATTTAATAAATTAAATGATTAATAGTAAAAAGCAACAGAATGTAGAAAATATCTTTAATTTATTCTTTGGGCTATCGATTTCGTCCAAAGGACATGATCAAGCCAGCTGGAAATGAAGAATTTATAATTTGACAATATATCGATACACAAGATTAAGATTTTCTTTTACATATCAGATAATTTATATATATATGTAAAAGAAAATCTTAATCTTGAGTATCGATATATTGTCAAATTATAAATTCTTCATTTCCTGCTGGCCTGATCATGTCCTTTGGACGAAATCGATAGCCCAAAGAATAAATTAAAGATATTTTCTACATTCTGTTGCTATTCACTATTCATCAATTAACACAACAGACAAATGAAGTATTACATCAAACACATTAATAATATTATTTTAGATAAATGCAAGAAAATATTATTATGATGAGTGATGGGTCAGTTTATCACCCCCCACATTATAACAATTCCCTAGATAAAAAAATTTGTTAATTTAAGAAAAATGATTAGGTTTCTGTGAAGGTGTGTTTGTATATTTATAGCCCTAAATTATATTAAAAATATATACGATCGTAAATCCATGGCATAATAAATCATTAATTATATAATTTTAAATTTGTATTAATTATTTAAAAATTATAATTAAGAAATTCTGTTGTGTATTTTGTATGGAATGAATGTGTCTACGGATGAGTGCTGTCATTATCAAAAATAACCTTATTAATAATTATATCTACCTATATATTTTATTAAAATATTAATATTTATTTATTTATAAATGCTACTCACACATTTGAGAAGAAATTTTCGATGAGAATATTGAAGGCAAGGAGAGAACACAACACAAAAAAAATTAAACGTCAGAATATCACAAGACCAATTTCAACTTGAAGCAACGAGTATAGAAAAAGGGCAAAGAGTATCTATGAAGGCATAGAGTTAGAAAAGAGAAAAGAAGCTACATGAAGACAATAACTTTTGATCAGAAATATTAATATTAATAAAATTTAATTAAAATACCACTATTAGGCCTAATAATAAATAATAAAAAAAAAAATTAAATATAATAAAGTGTACTTCAAACAATTTTCACAAAATATTACTGATATACTTTTTAAAAGGGCATCTAAATATTAATTGAATGTGAATTTTAATCTAAAAAAGAAAAAGTTTTAAATTATGTTTCCATGGCAACCATTTCTCCTATCTTTCCTATGATGTACAAGTGTAAAGTGGTCTTCAGAAGATTTCAACTGCAAAATGAGCAAATACATTTTAAAGAGCATCTAAAAAATAGTTGATTAATGAATTAAAAAAAAAATCCATGGAGCAAATTTTGAGAAAATCGAAAAAAACTGAAAAAGTACATCAGTAAAGTACTAGTAGTTTTAGGCCAATTTTGTTTAAAAGTTTATTTACAGGAGTTCGAAAGGTGCCTAACTTAAATATAAAATTTCGACCTCCTAGCTCATTTCCTTCACAGTCAAAAATGTCCACACCCACACATACAAACTATGTCGCGAAAACCACTTTTTTGGACTCAGGGGACCTCAAAACATGAATATCCATCAAAATCTCCACATCGAATTTTTGACATGATCGCAATATTTTCTCTCTATATCTATTTCATATATAGAGTAAGAGAAAATAAAAATAAAAATCTGTTCGTGACTGGTAGCACCAGATTTTCATTGAATTTGTATATATTCCACCCCTAAATGGCCTCTGTAACCGGAAAGAGTTAAAAAAAAAAAATATTTCAAAAGTTGATACACTAATCAACAGTTTTACCAGTTAGAGTAAGAAGAACCAAATTTCATCGATCTGGCTGCTTGCGATTTTAAGTTATCGTAACCACTCACTACACAAAGACGGACATAATTCCAAAAATGGTTTATTGTACTCAGGGAGAGGGCCGGAACTAGGAGATTTTTTAGGGGGCAAAATTTAATTTTCCGCCCCCCCTCCTTAAAATTTTCTATACAAAATTCATATCATTTTACCTTTTTTTTAGTAAATCTTTCTTTAATTGCCGCCCCCTGATATCTGCCGCCCGGGGCACACCCACCCACTGCCCCCCCCTAGATCCGCCCCAGCTCAGGGAGATCTAAAACGTCGAGAATCATCAAAATCTCTAATTGAATTTTTTAACGATTACATTACTTCTTCTTTCATGAGGATAGGCTTTTTTGACATGTCTTATTGCAGTTACCACAGCTATATGAATAAAGACGTTTCAAGTTCAAGTTGTTTCTTAGGGGCCTATTAGAAATTTAAAATTTTTTAATAAGTAATTAATCTCTGTCAGAATAAAATTTTACAAGGACCATGATTAAGTACCCTTGTTTCTATTCACATGGATTTTTATAGTTATTATGTAGGAAGATCAAAAGTATTAATAGTTATGATCTGAAATATCTTAAAAGAAAAGAACCAGAGCAGTCGATGAGTGTGATGATGCGTTATGTGCGTAAGAGAGAAAAAGTGAGAAGAAAAATAATTTTTCTAAATTTTATTAAGGCAGTACCTAAATGCTTACAGATCAAAAGTAATCTCTATATATATAAATTTCAGTATAAAATTTACACCCAGACAGGCTTAACCTGATTGAAGATTACAAAATTGAGTCAAGAGTCATTTAAGAGTGCTTTTTTTAAGAAGTGTATAAAAATCCCGCACGCCCAGGATTTGAACAGGTGTAGAAGCCCACACCCTAGCCCGCCACACCAGCGAGCCCCCCTTGGGCTAAAAAATATAAGGGATAACTCAGTAATATAGGTTGTTGGCAAAATGTACCAAAGAATAGTATTGAGACAAAGCCCGGGTAAGCAGCCAAAATGGCACACAGTCACTAAACTTTTATTTCTATATATTAAAAAAATAAATTTTTATGGTTATTCTTTTGATATAAAGGGTCATTAGTCCTATTGTCTGCTTTGAAAAAGGTATTTCTCCCACAGACAAGCTGCCAATTGGGCTGCCTAACTACCGGGCTTTAGTCTCAATACTATTGCAATAGATGGTATTTATCTATGATCCCGTTACTTGGAAAAGAAATCGAGAAACTATCCGTATTTAAAGTACCGTATTTAAATAGAGAGAGATTAAAATAATCAAAACAAACACATCGCTCTGCTGCTACAGTGTGCTAAATTTTCAAATTTCAATAATTTTTAACAAACTTATAGCTAATAAATTTAGATACAAAAATCATGTCATTTTAGTCGGTAGAAATTCTAGTTTCTGAATATTTAAAAAAACAAGTTGAAAATGGCGAGGCATAGCCGACTTGGCCCTGGTGGGCGGCGTCTCGGATATAGTTTTCCCCATAAATTTAAAACCCAAAAACTTTTTGTCCTTGTGTCTTTGGCAAGTATGAAATTTTTCAAATTTCAAAATTTTAAAACAATTAAATAAATAGCTTTTAAACTTTCGATGACTACAAAAATTACTACAGACACACAAACATCATTACAAAAACTAATTAAATGGATACTGGGGACCTCAAGCGGCTTCAGTTCAATTTCGATTTTTTTTTATTACATTAACTTTACCTAGCCAACCTTCGGTTGGTGGCCAAAGTTAAAAATCTGGAGTGACTGGCGCACAGCACACAACTTTCTCTTACCTTCGGTAATCGAAAGTTGTGTACATGGGCGTAACTAGAGGATCTGGCTGGGGGGGGGCCATGGGACCAGTCATCCTCACTGGGGGGGGGGGGGGCATGAGACCAGATAAACTAGGTGGGCGAGTCTTCCACGTCAAATCGATACACTTTTTAACCTCACCATCTCAGATTTGTATGAAATTTGGGTCATAGGTAGAGTCAATAGAGACTAATAAAAAGCCTCAATTTCAACTTGATATCTCAACTCGTTTAAGAAATATGGCGCGTTAAATTTGTCAAAAATGGCAAAAAATCGACCTAACCACATCTATTTAAATTGCTCTAAAATCTCTTAGAGATGAGATAGAGAGAAGAATGAGGTGTCATTTTACAGCTTTTTAGACACCCTTTCCAATGATATACAACACACCTGGGGTGGTAATAAAAAAAAATTTTAATTTCAAAATCAAAAATTTAAATTAATTTTTCTCAAAAAGTACCCCTTCGAAAATTTCGAAAAAATTCTAAAATGGTCCTTGCCTAAAGCTTAAAAGAGAATATAAGCCTCATCGAGGGATCATGATGGGATCATAGAAAAATTATTTAAAACAACCCTTGCGTTAGTTTTTTGTCATAATTGGGAAAAATTAGACAGGCTAACAGTGATTTTGGTACCGGGACTAGTTTGAGCTATTCTCGTCGCTATATGCGTCGTCCTTTTCCCAAAAATGCCGTCAGTTTTGCTCGAATATCTCTAGTTTTAGAGATATAGAGAATATAACGTTTTAATAGAAATTCTGCTCTAAAGCGGCTCTCATTTTGAGTTTTCTAGAGTTTTTTATGATGTTTTCTCTTAAAGATATACAGGTAGCTAAGATACATAGAAAATCTAGAGATTCTGCCCAATCAGAAGTGATTTAGTGGTGCAAAACACGGCTAAAAATTGAAAAAAATTCAATTTTTCCAGCCATCATTTATTCGTGCAAATCGGTTAATTATTAACGAAATTATAAACAAAATAGTTAATCTACAAATCAAAGATAAGAAAATTTTATGATTAAGATGGTGTTTTGCTTAGAAGAATTCTTGGGTGTAGTGATAGCGCTGAAATAACAAGTTTATAATTTCTTTAATAATTAACCGATTTGCACAAATGAATGATTTCTGGAAAGCTAAATAGTTACAGAATATCGTACATATATGTTTTTTGCATTTAGGGATGTTAAAAAATTTTTAGGGTTGTCTAAAGTTAAGAAAAACTGGAAAAATTGAATTTTTTTTCAACTTTTAGCAGTGTTTTACACCACTAAATCACTTCTGATTGGGAAGAATCTCTAGATTTTCTTTTCTATATATCTTAGCTACCTGTATATCTTTAAGAGAAAACACCATAAAAAACTCTAGAAAACTCAAAATGAGAGCCGCTTTAGAGCAGAATTTCAATTAAAACGTTATATTCTCTATATCTCTAAAACTAGAGATATTCGAGCAAAACTGACGGCATTTTTGGGAAAAAGGACGACGCATATAGCGACGAGAATAGCTCAAACTAGTCCCGGTACCAAAATCACTGTTAGCCTGTCTAATTTTTCCCAATTATGACAAAAAACTAACGCAAGGGTTGTTTTAAATAATTTTTCTATGATCCCATCATGATCCCTCGATGAGGCTTATATTCTCTTTTAAGCTTTAGGCAAGGACCATTTTAGAATTTTTTCGAAATTTTCGAAGGGGTACTTTTTGAGAAAAATTAATTTAAATTTTTGATTTTGAAATTAAAATTTTTTTTTATTACCACCCCAGGTGTGTTGTATATCATTGGAAAGGGTGTCTAAAAAGCTGTAAAATGACACCTCATTCTTCTCTCTATCTCATCTCTAAGAGATTTTAGAGCAATTTAAATAGATGTGGTTAGGTCGATTTTTTGCCATTTTTGACAAATTTAACGCGCCATATTTCTTAAACGAGTTGAGATATCAAGTTGAAATTGAGGCTTTTTATTAGTCTCTATTGACTCTACCTATGACCCAAATTTCATACAAATCTGAGATGGTGAGGTTAAAAAGTGTATCGATTTGACATGGAAAAAAAAAGAATGACCACTCGGGCCTGGAAAGCCCCATATTTTCTCAATTTTTCTTGGGGCAAAGAGCTTTCTGGGGGGGGCCACGAGCCTTCTGGGGGGGCCAGGCCCCCCCCGGGACCCCCCCTAGTTACGCCCATGGTTGTGTACTGTGCTTGTCTCACCAGATTTTTTGTGTCGACATGTATTTAGTTTCCGACAGTACGGTACATTCGATTTTCAAGATGTAAAATTTATAAGTATGGCAAAATATTTATATTTTGTTACCATAGCAACCATAGGAGAAATTCCTATCTTTCCTATGAAGAACAAGAGTAAAGTGGTCTTCAGAAGATTTCAATCACAAAATGAGAATATACATTTTATAGAGAATCTAAAAAATAATTGATTTTTGAATTTTAAAAAAATCGTTGGAGCAAATTTTGAGAAAATCGAAAAAAACTGAAAAAGTGCATCAGTAAAGTACTAGTACTCTTTGGTCGATTTTGTTCAAAAGCTTCGTGTCACGTCCCATGGGGGTGCCTAACTTAAATATAAAATTTCAACTTCCTAGCTCTTTTTGTTCTTGAGATATTTTGTTCACAGACACACACACAGACAGACACACAGACAGACACACAGACAGACAGACCATGTCGCGAAAACCACTTTTTTGGATTCAGGGGACATCAAAACGTGAAGATCCATCAAAATCTCGACATCGAATTTTTGACATGAAACCAATACTTTCTCTCTCTATATATTAACATATATATAGAGGTACGAGAAAGTAAAAATGACGGGAACCTAGTAAAATCTTAAGAACACATAAATGAAGAATAGAAGAGAGCAATATCAACTATTTTTTACCTTTCCCGTTATGTTTTAAATATAATATTGTAATAAAAATATTTTGATTATTAGTTTCGCCATTTAAAGGAAAATATGAACTATGAATCTACATATGAATTAACATCCATAAGTATTTTAAAATATTCATGAAACTTATAAATATCGCCGAGCAGAAAAGGAAAGGTGATATATATAAGCGAAGCCACCTGGAAGCGGAGGGAAGTAGGCGCCACCTAGATCTCCTCGGGGATGACATCATTCATTGTTGATTGTTTATTTATTGTTATTATTCTTGTCTCGCAATAAAATGTTATAATTTAATTCTACATGTTCTTTTAATTTTACCTTATATTATTAAGACATATTATTGGCCTCTCTCAATTATATTTGGTGTTAAGAAATTTCATCATTATTTATATGGGAGACATTTCGAAATTGTGACTGATCATAAACCCTTGGTGACAATTTTTAATCCAAATAAAAAATTACCAGTGACTACCTTACAACGTCTCCAACGTTGGGCTATTCTCCTAATGGGCTATGATTATTCGATTCGATATAGACCTACGAACAAGCACCTTAATGCCGATGCTTTATCGAGGCTCCCCATTGGGCCAGATCTAACATTTGATAAATCAGAAGAAGCCTGCCTTCTTATACATGAGGAGTTAAGTAGTGAACTTAACAATTTTCCAATAACGCCTATAATTTTAAAGGACCATACCTTGACTGACCCCTTATTAGCTCAGGTCCTTTATTACGTCGAGAATGGTTGGCCAGAAAGCATTGATAATAATGATTTAAAACCATTCTACAACAGGCAGTTTGCACTTTCAGTACACTGTGGAGTACTGGTATTACAAAACGAAAATTCGAGAGTTGTCGTTCCGAAAAGCCTGCGGAAAGAGGTACTCGAACTGCTTCATGAGGGTCACTGGGGAATTGTTAGGATGAAGCAAATTGCAAGAAGGTATTGTTGGTGGCCAACCATAAACACCGATATTGAGGACGTTTCGAGAAATTGTCAGGCATGTCAAGAAAATAAACCTAATCCACCAACCCAATATATCTCATGGCCTCCTCCTAACCACCCATGGGAAAGGATTCACACTGATTTTGCTGGTCCCTTTATGGGTAAAATGTGGTTGATTGTAGTTGACGCCTTCTCCAAATTTCCTTATGTACTAACAATGTCCAGTATAACTACAAATAATACAATTGATGCTCTTAGGAAAATTTTCATAATAGAAGGATTACCAAGCACAATAGTGTCCGACAATGGCACCCAATTTACATCCAAATTATTTGGGCAATTTTGTAAAGAAAACGATATCACTCACCTCACCACAGCACCATTTCATCCGGCATCCAACGGCGAAGCTGAAAGATTCGTACGTACCTTTAAAGAAGCTATGAAGAAAGCCTGCAGTAATGGAGAGAACATAAACACAGCATTGGGAAGATTATTAATAACATACAGAACTACTCCGTCAATAAATAATAAGTCACCAGCAGAATTGCTGCATGGGCGACAACCGCGCATAAAATTGTCTTTGATGGCGCCAGTAGCAGGACAGCAAATATCGGCCAAGAAGGAAGAAGTTGTTAACAAGTTCAAGCCTGGAGACCCAGTATTTATAAAATACTATGCCATAAATAAAGAGTTCTGGGTTCCGGGAGAGATCCTTGAACATCTTGGGCATATTATGTTCAAGGTAAAGACCGAGAAGGGGGTGAAGGTGCGCCATCAGAACCAAATACGCAAAAGGTGGTTACAAGGAGGGAATTCGCACTCAAGTCTAAACGATAATCTGGCCACTCATCTTAGGGATGCCGCCGCTACTTGTTCCTCGGGATCACTGCCAAGTTTCACTCCCTCTCGCACGCCAGTCGCAATATCTGCCCAAACGTCATCATCTGTTCCGGTTACCCCTCTTCCAGTGTCTCAAGAAGGTTTGAGATCGACCATTCCTCCAGAGTCTCAGGAAGGGTTAAGAAGATCGACGAGACCTCGTAAGCCTCCCTGTAGATTCAGCCCATAACTTCAAATTAAACGGGAAGGTATGATATATATAAGCGAAGCCACCTGGAAGCGGAGGGAAGTAGGCGCCACCTAGATCTCCTCGGGGATGACATCATTCATTGTTGATTGTTTATTTATTGTTATTATTCTTGTCTCGCAATAAAATGTTATAATTTAATTCTACATGTTCTTTTAATTTTACCTTATATTATTAAGACATATTAAAAGGGATAATGACCTCGTAGGAATTTACAGACTTCTATTTACATTTTATATAAATTTAATATTTCTAAAAGTGAAGACGGAAGTTATAATTAATTTAATTAATTTTTAAGTGACGACATTATAATAAAGATTCCGTTCTTTAACCCAGCATTTCTAAATAAACAAACACACAAGATACAAATGAGAAAAACGCCAAAAATGGAATGATCTGATAAGATATCAGCTACCAGCGGTTCTAAAAAAAAAAGTTCAATTAAAATCCACAAAAAATATTTGTAAAATAATGCAACCCTAGGATCGAGGTCTAAATGTTTCTTCGATTAAAAGAAATGAAAAAACCCACAATCAAATAAACTATTCAATTCAACCATAGCTTTTCGAAGTCGGCACATATCCAGATTGGCTCGTTAGTTATGTTTAAAAGAGAGTTATGTTTAAAAGAGACGGCCAAATTCTCTATTTTAAAGAAATTATTTATATTAAAGACTAGATAAATACAGTGCAGATGGGCGAATTAATATAAAAGGATTTTTCCCATCGTTTTTTGTATACTTTAGAAAGTTAAGCAAACCCTACTGAATCTTAAATAAAGATAGCCGGCGTAAAAAATGAATTCCGCTTATCTCCTCTTACCTTACAGGAAATCTTTCACCAACTTCTCTTGGTCTGGAACCCTTCAAAATTCTCCAAAAGATTAAATTGGGTTAGTTAATTAATTAGAAATAAATATACACGATGAGGAGTTAGGGAATAAAGTCAGAGGTCTGTTGGATTTGAGGTATGTCTTCCACCATGAACAACTAAACGAGAAGTGGTTTTTGCACTAATAGTTTATTTTTAGTAAATTATGCCTTTTAGATTAGAGTTGAGTTACGGATTTAATTAAAATAGTTGGCAAAAATAATTATTGGCAGATAGAAGTAAATTATTATATAAAATTGTGTCTGCACCAGACTAGATTTGGAAACTCGAATCACGGAGGCTAAGTGTGGATACCAGAACTTTCGAAAGGAAAATGAAGTACTTGATCAGAATTATGAAGATGCCAAAAATATATCTAAGGGGGATAAAAATTCTGGAAGGTAGGCAAGAGAATTCAAGGAAGTCTTGGAGAAACTGGGAAGTAGTGGACTGATCGACGGAAAATAGATGAGTCGATTAGTGAAATACGATAGAGAAGAAAATAAACCAATAATGACAGGAATGTTGGAAAAGGGTAGGCTCCTCAAGATATAGCAAAGACTATAAGGAATCAAAAAAATACCTGAAGAGTAGGCCTTTCTCATAAAAAAACCTTAAGGAAGAAAGATAGGGAAATATGGGCGAGGATGAGATGAGGAAATACACTTCGAGGAGGAAAATCCTGAATGCAGGATAGAATGTGCAGGGTATGTAGTGAAGAGGAGGAACTCCTGGAACACCATCGAGTTATGGGCTCATGGAAAGATTACGGGACCACCTAAATAAAGCAACACCTAATGTCAGTGAGAAGGAGAAAATTCTCAAATATGCTGAAGATGGCTCCGGTTAGGAAAATCCTGGCGATTTAGAGGATATGGGAAAAGAGCGTGAACCAGGAATGAAGAGAAAATTAATTATCAAAACTGCTATTCCATTCTTTTTTTGCTTACTACTGTTTTAAATTATAATAAATAAAAGAAAATTTTGTAGAATAATACTGTAGACCAAAATACAAGAAGGTCGGAATCAAATAAATAAATAAAATATAAAATTGGGTCTGGAATGGAATGCAGAAGAGGAAAACAATATTTACACTCCTATAGGCTGCCTATATTTGTTTTACGTTGTTCATGGTACCATGGTATTGTCCAACATTGAAATGCGTAATGATGAACATCATTAGGCCTAGAGATTAATTTCAAGAAAGAGTCTTTAAAATCTCAATCTCAAATAAAAAAAGCAAGTCAGCTAAACAAATATTCAAAAACTATAATTTCCATTTGTGATTTGCTCCAGAATTTTTTGAGGACAGTAGGTTAAACTAAGAATAGTTTTATGACCATGGATGAATATGAATAATTTTTTTGAAACATGATATAAACAATGAAAGATGATGATGATGACCAAGTTACAACTTTTTTCATAAATAATACATTTTTTTATTTTTAAACTTGGTTATCAAAACATAAGAAGAAAAATGAAAAATGCAGTTAATTTTTTTTTTTTTTTTTTTTAATGTCTGAGTAATTTACAGAGTGATGAATTACGAGTATGTTTGTAAAAAATGTAGGTGTGTGAATGTGTGTTTGTGTTTGTAACACCCCGATGCGCAATTCGGTCCTCCAGAGTGGGCGGCGATTCTCCTCCTTCCTCACTTGGAGGGTTTTTTGGCACTCTTTTCCACTGGCACGCCTCTAAACCCGTCTAACCAAAACTAATTTTGGAAAGCTTCTCGTTAACGAAAAATGATCTTGACGCGTATTTATGGTTAATATATCATTTTATGAAAAATTATACAAATCAGTATATTTCTCAATCTTGTTGATGTCAACGACTGACTTTTAGGTGTAGACTTGGGAAAAATTTTAATGAACGTCAAAGGAAATTTCTAAACCAATAAATTTTCAATTTAAACCAGTTTTATTTCTAGCTTTTCTAAATTTACCAATCTTTATACAAATTTTTTAGGGTTTGTATTCATGGGCGTCCGCAGGATTTTTTGCAGGGGGGGGGGGCAAGGATTTTTTGCAGGGGGGGCAAGTCACTTCAAGATAAGTTAAAAAAAACGTATTTTGATATTAATAATGTTATACATCCCTTAGTATTTAAAGCTTTCAAACCGCGGCAAGGTGGATGTTTACTGTGAAAGATTTTTTTGTATTTTTTGTTTGTTTTATACATCTTTTTGTATCATTTTAATTTTTCCAGGGGGGGCAAGTGCCTGGTTGCCCCCCCCTGCGGACGCCCATGTTTGTATTAAGAAACCCAAATAATTATAATAAATCAGGGTAATATTTTTATTTGTTTAGTGTCTTTTTAGACATATAAGACCATTTTAACAATGAGTCTATTTATTTGATAGTATTCAAATGATTTTAAATTTTATTATTTGTAACTGAAAGCGAGATTTTGGCCCCTTATACAAGAGGGGAGTACTCTACTACTGTTCCCAAAGATGAAAGGTTAATATAATAAAACGGAAAATTATTTTTAAGTGAAAAAGGTAGCAATGGACGAATAAATATGGGGTTAAAATATGTTAAAAGTCTCTAGGGCCCACCCATATTTCTCGGGAAAAAAAAACTCTAAAAATTTATTTTGGAGCCTTGAATTTTTTTGTTCTTCAAGTTCCGTACATACAATATGCATTGTCAAAGGATACTCTAGCCTTAAAATATATTGTTTCCCAATGGCACAGTGCACACACGACAAAAAAAGATATGTATATATGAGGGTATTGTGCAATATATCAGGGATCGTGTCGCTTGTGATGATACATAGAGATAGTTATCTCTCAGAAGGAGTGGGGGAGGGGTGATCCTCAGGAAGCCGACCCCAAATAAGTGAAAAAAAAATTGAATATACAAAAATAATATGAATAAATTGAATTTCCAATAAAAAACAAAGAAGAAATAAAGAATTCTCTTCCTATTCCCGTGAAAAAAATCTCGTGGTTATTCTAATATCACGAGTGTGCAGGTGGTTGTGGTTGATATATATTTGAACAATGGCAGGAGGTGGCAGTTAAGAAGAAGTGTCTCTAAATCGATGAAACTCCCAAAAATTTGCGACGTTTCGGTCCATATTTATTCGACCATCATCAGGCAATCGGGAGTTGTCACGGTCAGTGGGCGATGTAAGCGATTAGTAAGAACTTTCAAAATGAAGAGTGTATTGTATAAGAGAGTGAATATGGATGAGTAAATGAAAGAAAAAAAATTATAAGATAAAATAACATTATCATTTTTTAAGTAGGAGTAAAGAATAAAATTCAATTAATCATACAAATTTCAAGAATCAAATGTCAAAGAGAAAGAAAGGCGATAAGTAATTAAAACGACATAAGATATATATTTTTTTTGAAAAATAGTTCATAAGATCATTTTACAAATAAAGTAGAATTTCTATTTTGGGGCAAGATGGATGAATTTAGTTAGAAAAATTTCAATTTCAATTGATTGGAGTGCGATAAATCAGAACTATGACTGTATATTATCATTAAGTTAACAAAATGCCTATAAAAGTAAAATAATTCATTCGCTGAATTATTTTTTTACAAATTTTTATCCTAGCCAAGAGCAATTTAATTGAAAATTAAGAAATTTTCGAATAAAATTTAATTATTGGAATCCCCATTTAGTTTAACGAGTAAAGTGATCTCAATCTTTGAATAGAATATTTTTAGAAGGTCTTGAAAGAAAATTCGTTAATTTATAACAAACCATTTATGTTGTGTAAATTATTACGCTTTAAAATCTTTTTCTAAGCTTCTTTATTTTATAAACAAAATTTTTTACAAATTTCAAAATATCTTTATGGAGATATAACGACATTAAAAACGAATTGGTCAAATTTATTATAAAAATAATTTGACTAGAAGAAGAATCTAGAATCAAAATTTAAATTTATAAACTGTAGAGAATCTGCTGGCTGGGCTGTGTGCCAATTTTATTAATAATCTTGCAAATTGTTCTTAGAATAATTAATAGCATTAGACAATTGGGGAAGTCCCCCGTGTGAAATAACAATTTTTTTTTAAATATCAACGCAAAATTTTAGAAATATAGAAGACAAAATAACTTGAAAAAAATCTAAAGGAATCCTTAAAATTATGTCCAGATGAAACAAGTCACATAAAGTAAACAATGATTGAAGGATCTTTTGTGAAATTTAATATTTCAACACGAACTGATTGATTATGATAAAAAGAATTTAGATATATATATAGTAATTCCAAGTCTATTAGGGAAATTGAGCTAAAGGATAGGGAACTAAGAAACAAACAGCTACTAAACTAATCTCAAAATAATTTTTTGGTGAAAATTTAGGAATTATTTATTAAAGTGACCTATATTAGGGATGACAATATCAAATGTAGAAAAATAATAAAAAAAATATTGGACATATCTATTATAAATACTACAGTAGTAATAAGCCTAAAGTAAACAAATTGATTGGTTTATTAATACAAAAAAAAAATGTGATTGATTTTAATTCTAGAAAAAACTAGATAAAACCTCTCAAATATGATTAGCGTTTTAATTGTTTTAATTAATCTTTATAAAAAGGAATTAATAAATGATTATAGGACTTTATTATATTATCAATATATCAGTGTAGGGATTAAATGGAGATTGTAATATTAGCGGGTTGATAATTCTTCTACTGAATTGTAAATAAAAGTTCCCTATTAGTAAGTGGGGGGCACACAAAAACCTCAAAATTTTAGGACTTTTTTCAGTTTTTATTTTGTTTTATATCTCGTAAACCAAGCATATTTTGTTCACCAATAGCAAAATACGAAGTTGTAGAGCATTAAATTTACTAAAATTTGGTTGATAAAACGAATTTGAAAACCCAATATTAACCGAAAAAGTTAGACTAAGTTTCTTGAAATGTAAAACAAATAGAAACTTTTGATCGGCCGTATCTCGGTTAATATTGGGTCTGGAAATTCGTGTTTTATCAATCAAATTTTAGCAAATTTAATGTCACAACTTCGTATTCTACTAAGGTGCACAAAATATGCTTAGTTTATGAGATATAAGAGAAATACTGAAAAAAGTACATGAATTTTGTGGTTTTTAAACCCCCCGTCCACTTTCCCCTTAAGTTAGTACAGGGTCCTCGAGGTTGAAAACTTAGGATAGTCATCCTAGAGTACCCCCCAAATAACCTATAAACATTTCTTTAAGCAAATGGCTCAACATATTATTAATAAAAAATTGTCTATTTGTCCGGTGTTCATATAATTTTGTTCAACCCCTGTACATTTGATCGAGAAAATTTAATACTATTGAAATATCTCCAAAATTAATTCTCAATAGTGGCGCAACCTAGGGGCTTTTGGGAGTTATATTCTATTTTTCTAAAAGAAAGACAAGCTAGCCTACATTACATCAATTAAAAAAAATATTTGTTTCCTGCCCATAATTTATCCATCTAAATATTTACTTAAACATAAAACCCCCGAAGAATCCTGATTAATTAATCATACAGCGGAACGTCATAATCCCCCCTTGGGTTTCTCCACTGATTCTAAAATTATACCGTTAAAAAATACAACAGCGCAGCGGTTGGATTCTGATTAATAAACATCAAAAGCTTGTTAAATTTAAGGGAGGAGGAATACGACAATCTTGGCATTTTCCATAAGAATTGTTTTATGTTAAAAAACAAGAAAAATATCAGTCGTTATAAAATATGGAGGTAAGTTGCCAATTTTTCAGTCAAAAACAAGTCATGTGAGTTGTGTCTGTCGTTAAGAATGGTAAAATAAAAAAAGGATTTTAAATAATGGAAAAAGATTTTAAAAGCTTAAAGAAATAATTTTCAAAATAAATCATATTTAAAACAAGCCAGAAAATTTTTGAATAGAACAGAGATGTTGACACTTTTTTTAAAGAAACCGAAATTAAAATTAAATAAACTAAACTTATAATAAAAATTGTGGAAAATGTATTAAGATTGAAAAAGGTTAGTAAGCATTAAATTGAAAAATTTTTCTCCGGTATGTTTCATCTAAAACGCCTCGTTAGTTGGTTCGAGATGCTGTGGCTATGGCTCATGGC
>JAKCPI010002386.1:0-20493 GCA_023213315.1 Euborellia annulipes | reverse complement strand
GGCGCGTCCATTAGGCAAACTAGGCGGCCGCCTAGGGCTGCAACCTGGAGAGGGCGGCAAAAATGTCAAAATAAAAAAAAATTTAAAAAAAAAATCTAAAAAAAAGTGATGGATTTTTGAAAAAAATTGCTCTTTTTTTTCAAATAACTATAACCTATTTTAAAATTGATATTTCGGTACCCCGCAAGGCTATAAAATTCTTGTTTTTTAATGTAGTTTTCAGAAAAAAAATACAAAAAATTATTTCAGAAGCCCAGATATATGAAATATTTCAGTTTTTTTTTTAAAAACCCTAATTTTAAATCGACCATTTTTTTTTTTAACTCAAAAAAACTTCAACTAATTCTACAATTATCCGCCCTACTTTCAAGATGTGCCGACGATTGCTTCTATTTTCTTTTTTGTTATAAAAAAATTTTTCTTGAAATTTGGTTTATTTTTTACGTAACTTCTTTATGAAATTTTTCAGCTTTCTCGTGAAACTTGAAGCTGAAAAATAATATTTTATTCGAAAATTTTAAGTCATCATACCAAAAATTGTTTTTTTTTTTTCAGTCTCGTACTTTACTGAAAAAAAAAACAATTTTTAGTATGATGACTTAAAATTTTCGAATTAAATATCATTTTTCCAACTTCTTAAGTTTCACGAGAAAGCTGAAAAAAATTTCATAAAAAAGTTACGTAAAAAATAAACCTAATTTCAAAAAAAATAGAAGCAATCGTCGGCATATCTTGAAATTAGGGCGGATAATTGTAGAATTAGTTGAAGTTTTTTTTGAGTTAAAAAAAATAAAAAAATCTGGTGTGACTGGCGCACAGCACACAACTTTCTCTTACCTTCGGTAATCGAAAGTTGTGTACTGTGCTTGTCACACCAGATTTTCTGTGTCGACATGTATTTTTTTTTTTTTTTTTTTTTATAAAAAACATTCACACTTTTTTCTCATTCACACTCACATTCACACACACATTCACACAGTCTTTTCGGCAACTGAGGCCATTTAAGACTTTTTACGATAATCAGTATGTTTAATATATCAATTGGGGGTCCAGGCATTTTTATTTAAGGCATTTGGTATCCAAATGCCTTAAATAAAATTATCGGACTGCCTGGGGTCCGAACCCGAGACGTTCGGTATAGAAGGTAGGCACGCTACCAACTACTCCAAGCCCCTTGGGCGACATGTATTTAGTTCCCTGCAGTAAGGAATATTTGAATTCAGATGTAAAATTTATAAGTGTGGGAAAATATTTATATTTTGTTACCATGGCAACCATTTCTCCTATCTTTCCTATGAAGCACAAGAGTAAAGTGTGTTTCAACAAATTTTGAGGGCAAAACGAGAATATACATTTGAAAGAGCATCCAAAAAATAATTGATTTTTGAATTTTAATCAAAATCGTTAGAGCGAATTTTGAGAAAATCGAAAAAAACTGAAAAAGTACATCAGTAAAGTAATAGTACTCTTTGGCCGATTTTGATTAAAAGCTTATTTTTCCGGTCCCGGGAGGTGTTTAACTTAAATATAAAATTTCAACCTCCTAGCTCAATTCCTTCATGCTTAAAATTGAACACACACACAGACACACACACACACACACAGACAGACCATGTCGCGAAAACCACTTTTTTGGATTCAGGGGACCTCAAAACGTGAAGATCCGTCAAAATCTCGACATCGAATTTTTGACATGAATCCAATACTTTCTCTCTATATATATATTACACAAGTTGAGAAAGGCGCGGCTTCGCCGCGCCCATCTCAACTTGGCCCTGGCGGGCGGCGTCTCGATACGTGATCAGTAGTTTTTCTCTTAATTTTAAAGCCCATATTATTTTTGCCTAAATGAAAATACAATGAATCAAGTTTAAAATTTGAGTATTCGCCCTGCCCGGCCTCTGGGTTTTGAAGGCCATGAGAAAATTACGGGCAAGAAGCAAGCCTAAATTTCCCTTTAATAAACTGATTCGAGCCAACGGGCATGCAAATGAAATCAGGCGGACAGGGACCTATTAAAAAAAATCAAGAATTTTAAAATAAAAATTTCGGGGGTGGGGCAATTACACAAAAAGTCTTTAAACTTTCAAACCCCTTGATAGATATTCATTCAAAAATTTTAAATCCAAAAAAGCATGTTAAAATTTGAAGAAACAGAACAATTAAAAATTTCGGGAGGTGGGGGGCAATTACACAAAAAATATTTAAACTTTTAAACCCCTTGATAGATATTCATTGAAGAATTTTAAATCAAAAAAAGCATGTTAAGATTTGAAGAAACAGAAGAATTAAAAATTTCGGGGGGGGGGGGGGGGGCAATTACATAAAAAATCTTTCAACTTTTAAATCCCTTGATAGATATTCATTCAAGAATTTTAAATCCAAAAAAGCATGTTAATATTTGAAATTGAAGAATTTTAAATCCAAAAAAGCATGTTAAGATTTGAAGAAACAGAAGAATTAAATTTTTCGGAGGGAGGGGGGGGGCAATTATACAAAAAATATTTAAACTTTTAAATCCCTTGATAGATATTCATTGAAGAATTTTAAATCCAAAAAAGCATGTTAATATTTGAAGAAATAGAAGAATTAATAATTTCGGTGAGGGGGGGGGGGGCAATTACACAAAAAATATTTAAACTTTTAAATCCCTTGATAGATATTCATTCAAGAATTTTAAATCCAAAAAAGCATGTTAATACTTGAAGAAACAGAAGAATTAAAAATTTCGGGGGGGGGGGGGGTGCAATTACACAAAAAATCTTTCAACTTTTAAATCCCTTGATAGATATTCATTCAAGAATTTTAAATCCAAAAAAGCATGTTTATATTTGAAGATATAGAAGAATTAAAAAATTTGGGGGGGGGGCTGCCGAATTTAAAAAAAACTCTGAAACAACGAATTTAGATTCTTATCAAGGGAAGGCTTTAGGGAAGAAACCAAATTGATATCTCTCCTGGTTAAAAAAAAATTTGAATTTGCCTCTCCGGCTCCGCCCTCTCTGTATTTCGCCAATCAGCGCTATCACTGAGGCCTGATTGGTTGTTTCACACATCGGACACGGGTTTAAGGGAATTATATATAAGTATGATATATACATAGGTAAGAGAAAGTAAAAAATGGTCGATTTAAAATTAGGGTTTTTTTTTTTCAAAAAAACTGACATATTTCATATATCTGGGCTTCTGAAATAATTTTTGTATTTTTTTCTGAAAACTACATTAAAAAATAAAAATTTTATAGCCTTGCGGGGTTCCGAAATATCAATTTTAAAATAAGTTATAGTTATTTGAAAAAAAAGAGCAATTTTTTTCAAAAATCCATAACTTTTTTTTAGTTGGGTAAAAAAATTTGAAAAAATTCTCAAACATGTCTTTTAAGGGGTAGAAAAAAGATAGGAAATTTTCAGCGAAATCCGCGGGGGTCAGGAAAAAAAATTTGTCGATTTGGCATGGAATGACCCATATATACACTAGGGTGGCTCAAAAAAAACCATCTAATTTTTTTTTTCGAGTCTCGTATGAAAATATTGTATAAGAGACCTCTCCAAAGATGAGATGATAAAAAAATATTTTTTAAGGGACGCTCAAAATTTTTAAAAATATCCAAATTCATGAAAAATCGATTTTTTTTTTTTTTTTTTTTTTAATTTTTTTTCTCGTTACTGTAGAATTTTATAGAAGAAAAAAGAAAATGCGTTTCTCAAATTTTAAAATATTATTTTTTAAAGGTCGCTCAAATTTTTTTTTAATTTGTCAGTGCATTGCTTTCGATGTTTTAGAGCGACCCTTTAAATTTTCTTATTAAAGATTGAATACATTTTTTCCTTTTAATTAGTAAGATAATCGACAAAAATACACCACGAGATGAACAAAATATCAAACAGAATACTGAAAATGTATCATTACTATATAATTTTAATAACTTGCTATTTTGTAAATTAAGGTTACAGGTACGATTGATTATATTTTCTCAAATATCTTATTAATTAAAAGAAAAAAATGTATTAAATCTTTAATATAAATTAGGAGAGGACGGGAGCCTTCCCGGGACACAACAGCCAGGTAAAATATAAAACGTTATGTTCTGCCTAGGGCTGGACGGTAAACCGGTTTACCGGTAAAAACCGGTAAAAATTTTTTAGGGAAAACGCGGTAACGAACCTCTAATTCGGTAAAAACCGTTTTTTTTTCGAAAGTCGGTAAAAACATATTTTTTCGGACGGTAAAAAATTTTGGTTCCGCGAGAAAAAAATGTTCCGCGGGCTGGAAAAAAATTGGCGTCTCTAAAAAAAAGGTAAAATATTTTTTCGGACGGGGAAAAATTTTGGTTCCGCGAAAAAAAAATGTTCCGCGGCGGCAAACTTTGGTTCCGCGGGCGGTAAAAAATTTTTACCGACTTTCGAGAAAAACCGGTTTTTTTTTTTATTATCGAGGTCGGTAATGAAAATCCATTACCGTCCAGCCCTAGTTCTGCCGCCGACGTTTCGAGCGCTAGTCGCACTCATCTTCAGGGCAAGCAGAATTGTCAAAAATAATTACAGGTGGTGTGGTATCATTCATAAACATGTCAGTACATTTGCATCGTTTGAAAAAGTGCAATGAACAGGACTTTTCAACAACTAACTATGCGACTGGAACAGCAAGTGATGAAACGATATGTCGGAGACAGAACATAAGGTTTTTTATTTTACCTAGCTGCTGTGTCCCGGGAAGGCTCCCGTCCTCTCCTAATTTAAATATCTACAGCCATCAAACTCAACACTTTAATATAAATATTTAAAGGTCGCTCGAAATCATCGAAAGAACATTCACGCAATGTACTGACAATTTAAAAAAATTTTGAGCGACCTTTAAAAATTAATATTTTAAGTTGAAAATTTGAGAAAAGTATTTTCTTTTCTTCTAAAAAATTCTACCGTAACGAGAAAAAAAAATTTAAAAAAATCTGGTGTGACACAACTTTCTCTTATCTTCGGTAATCTAAAGTTGTGTTCTGTCCTTGTCACACCAGATTTTTCGTGTAGACATATATTTAGTTTCCGCCAATATATTAGAATTTAAGATGTCAAATTTATAAATATGGGAAAATATTTATATTTTGTTACCATGGCAACCATTTCTCCTATCTTTTCTATGAAGCACAAGAGTAAAGTGTGCTTCAATCAATTTTGAGGGCAAAACGAGAATATACATTTGAAAGAGCATGTAAAAAATAATTGATTTTTGAATTTTAATCAAAATCGTTAAAGCGAATTTTGAGAAAATCGAAAAAAACTGAATAAGTACATCAGTAAAGTACTAGTACTCTTTGACCGATTTTGATTAAAAGATTAATTTTCCTGTTCCGGGGGTGTTTAACTTAAATATAACATTTCAGCATCATAGCTCAATTCCTTCATTCTTAAAATTGAACTCACACACACACACAGACATCGAGAGACAGACAGACAATGTCGCGAAAACCACTTTTTTGGATTCAGGAGATTTCAAAACGTGTATATCCATCAAAATCTCAACATCAAATTTTTGACATGAATCTATTACTTTCTCAATATATATATATATTACATATATACATAAGTAAGAGAAAGTAAAAAAAACGATCGATTTTTGATAAATTTGGATATTTTTAAAAATTTTGAGCGTCCCTTAAAAAATATTTTTTCATCATCTCATCTTTGGAGAGGTCTCTTAAAACATGATAAACTAACATACAATATTTTCATACGAGACTCAGAAGAAAAAAAAAAAAGTCGGTTTTTTTTTGCTCCATCCTAATATACACTGAGCCTCAGTGTTTATTTTACGGAAAAAGTGGGCCGCGCATCAAAAAAGGTTGGGAACCACTGGATTAGCGTATCGGAGATGTTTTGATTAATCTCTATATAAATACCAGAGCTAGGATATTGAAACCTAGCTAAAATATTTATCCCCTTGAACAACATTCAGGGTAAAAAATTTGCATTTGTAGTTCAACCCCGTTGGGAATAAAGGGGCGCGAGAACCTATACAGATTAGCTGGTCGGAGATGTTTTGATTAATAACTAAATAAATATTAAAGCTAGGAAATTGAAACATAGCCAAAATATATATGCAAATGCACAAAATTAAGGGTAAAAAATTTGTATTTATAGTTCAACCCCTTTGTGAATAAGGGGGCGCGAGAACCGTAATAGATTAGCGAGACGAAGATGTCTTTATTAATAAATAAATAAATATTACAATTAAAAAATTGAAACCTGGCCAAAATATTTATCTAAATTCACAAAATTAAGGGTAAAAAATTTGCACTTGTAGATCAACCCCTTTGGAAATAAGAGGGTACGAGAACCGTAATAGATTAGCGATTCGGAGATGTTTTGATTAATAACTAAATAAATATTACAGCCAGGAAATTGATACCTGGCCAAAATATTTATCCATATGCACAAAATTAAGAGTAAAAAATTTGCACTTGTAGTTCAACCCCTGTGGGATAAGGGGGCGCAAGAATCGTAATATATTAGCGAGTCGGAGATATTTTCTAAGTTATAAAATTATCTATTATTTTCAATAATGAAACCAGAAGGTGTTAAGGGGGGTGCATTTCCATTTCTAATTAAATTATTAATACTATTTTCCCTTATAAATCTTTCATCAATAATATCTTTTAGTAAACTCTGTCTTTCTTCAAATAATAAAATTTTTATCCTTTACAGGGGTGCCCCCCCCTCCCCCCCCCCCCCATTTAATTTATTTTCCAACTCTACAAATTTTCTTAATATACTTTAAAAAATATTTGATTGAGAAAAAATATGAAATTTTTTACGATTAAATATTTTTAAGGGAGGCGTTGTAACATAAAGTTTAGAAACCACTGGCCTAAAGTAAGACTCTTTCTAGAAAATTATACTATGTGTAAAACCCAAAGGCGGATCCAGGGAAGTTTTTCAGGGTTTTAATTTTTTCTGACTAGACGCGAAGCTCGCTGAAGGCCATAGCATTGTTAATTATTTTATTTATTAAGTTTGTATTTCAAATGGCTTAAATAAGAATGCCTGGACCCCAACATATACATATTCTTAATAAGGGTATTCGTAAAAAGTCTTATATGACCTAAGTTGCCTAAAAGACTGTGTGTAGTATGTGTGTGTGAATGTGAGTGTAAATGGGAAAAAATTGTGAGTGTTTAAAAAAAAAAAAGGAAAAAAAATGATTGGATTAGGGGTTGAAATATTGAAAAAAAATGTTTTTTTTTTTTTTTAATTTTTATTAGCTAAATCAAAGCCAAATTAAATAGAAAACAATCAAAAAATAGCGTTGATTATTATTTGATTAGGGGGATGAAGGGTTGATTATTTAAGAAAGGCCTTGGAATATTCCAAATCACTTGTTGACATTCTTTTCCAGTTAGATTAGAGCAAAAGGTATTTTTTTACTTTTAATAAAAAGGGAATTGTTATTTTCATTTATTTTTATTCCTATACAAACAAAGAAAGACACGTCTCTCTTTCAGTCGAGAGGGTGGCCGGACGGCAGGCGCGCCAGCTGCTTCCTCTCTTTTTTTTATTTAAATTGTGTTTAAAGTAAAAGTGAATAGTGTAACCCACCCTGACTACTCCATCAGCCAACACACCCTCTTGAGCGTCTTATTAAAGATAATTAATATTTCTTTGTTTCAGAAGAAAGAGCATCCATGTTCGTCATCAACATGATCAAAGAAAGATTATTTACGCAAATGGAAAGTATTTTTAAATAAAAAGCATAAGCAAGCAAGCAAGTAATTTAGTTTTATTCACTTGGAGCAAGGGGCCAGTCGATTGAACTCATCTCTCTGCAAAGTGCCTCTCCTCTATTGCGAACTAAAACATGTCACACTCCAATTAAAAGGTATTTATTATTTGCATATTTCATTTCATAAAGTGTTAACATTTTATTTTTATATTTTCTAAGTTATAAAATTATCTATTATTTTCAATAATGAAACCTAAGGGTGGTAAGGGGTGTACATTTTCCATTCCAATTAAAATATTAATACTATTTTCCCTTAGAAATCTTTCATCAATAATATTTTTTAGTAAACTCAGTCTTTCTACAAATAATAAAATTTTTATCCTTTACAGGGGTGACTGTTGCAAGAGGTTGTCTTCTCCCTTCATCATCGACCCTGTCGTTTGAGCATCAACATCTGAGCCCACTTCGAGGCTCTCTCTCGTCCTTTGCTATAGGTAAGTCCTGAGCCTGACAATTTCAATTTGTATTTCAACCCCTTTGAGAATAAGAGGGTCCCAGAGCAGTAATAGATTAGCGAATCGTAGATGTTTTGATTAATAACTAAATAAATATTAAAGCGAGGAAATTCAAACATGGCCAAAATATATATGCAAATGCACACAAAATTGAGGGTAAAAAATTTGTATTTATAATTCAACCCCTTTGGGAATAAGGGGGCGCGAGATCCGTATTTGATTAGCTAGACGAAGATGTTTTGATTAATAAATAAATAAATATTACAGCAAAATATTTATCCAAATGCACAAAATTAAGGGTAAAAAATTTGCACTTGTAGTTCAATCCCTTTGGGATAAGGGGGCGCGAGAATCTTAATATATTATCGAGTCGGAGATATTTTTTAAGTTATAAAATTATCTATTATTTTCAATAATGAAACCAGATGGTGTTAAGGGGGGGGGTGCATTTCCATTTCTAATTAAATTATTAATACTATTTTCTCTTAGAAATCTTTCATCAATAATATTTTTTAGTAAACTCTGTCTTTCTTCAAATAATAAAATTTTTATCCTTTACAGGGGTGGCTCTTGCAAGAGGTTGTCTTCTCCCTTTTATCATCGACCCTATCGTTTGAGCATCAAGGTCTGAGCGTACTCCGAGGCTTTCTCTTGTCCTCTGCTCTAGGTAAGTCCTGAGCCTGACAATTTCAATTTATTACTTAATAATATAAATATTAATTAAATTTTTCCTGGAAAAGATCATAGTTTCTCTTTTAATATCTAATGTTTAGAAAAAATTTCCTCCCCATCATTTCCCGATACAATATTTGATTTGTATGTGATTATCATTTGAAGCTATAGAACATTGCCTCTATTTCTAATTTTATTTCTGATTGTTTAACAGCCCCCCTCCCTCCCCCCCCCCATTTAATTTATTTTCCAACTCTACAAATTTTTTTAATATACTTTAAATAATATTTGATTGAGAAAAAATATGAAATTTTTTACGATGAAATATTTTTAAGGGAGGCGTTTCAACATAAAGTTTGGAAATCATTGGCCTAAAATAAGACTTATTCTAGAAAATTATACTATGTATAAAACCCAAAGGCGGATCCAGGGAAGTTTTTCAGGGTTTTAATTTTTTCTGACTAGACGCGAAGCTCGCTGAAGGCCATTGCATTGTTAATTATTTTATTTCAAATGGCTTAAATAAGAATGCCTCGACACCAACATATAGGTCTACATATTCTTAATAAGGGTTATCGTAAAAAGTCTTATATGGCCTAAGTTGCCGAAAAGACTGTGTGTAGTATGTGTGTGTGAATGTGAGTGTAAATAGGAAAAAAGTGTGAGTGTTTAAAAAAAAAAAGGAAAAAAAAAAGATTGGATTAGTGGTTGAAAAATTGAAAAAAATGTTTTTTTTTTTAAATTTTTTTTAGCTAAATCAAAGCCAAATAAATAGAAAACATTCAAAAAATAGCGTTGATATTATTTTGATTAGAGGGGATGAAGGGTTGATTATTTAAGAAAGGCCTTGGAATATTCCAAATCACTTGTTGACATTCTTTTCCAGTTAGATTAGAGCAAAAGGTATTTTTTTACTTTTTAATAAAAAGGGAATTATTATTTTCATTTATTTTTATTCCTATACAAACAAAGAAAGTAGGGCTGGACGGTAATGGATTTTCATTACCGACCTCGATAATGAAAAAAAAACCGGTTTTTCTCGAAAGTCGGTAAAAATTTTTTACCGCCCGCGGAACCAAAGTTTGCCGCCGCGGAACATTTTTTTTTTTTTTGCGGAACCAAAATTTTTCCCAGGCCGAAAAAATATTTTACCTTTTTTTAGAGAGCCAATTTTTTGCCGAAACATTTTTTTTCCCTCCGGAACCAAATTTTTCCAAATTTTCCCCCGGCCGGAAAAATATTTTACCTTTTTTTTAGAGAGCCAATTTTTTGCCGAAACATTTTTTTTCCCTCCGGAACCAAATTTTTCCAAATTTTCCCCCGGTCGGAAAAATATTTTACCTTTTTTTAGAGAGCCAATTTTTTGCCGAAACATTTTTTTTTTCTCGCGGAACCAAAATTTTTTACCGCCCGAAAAAATAGGTTTTTACCGACTTTCGAAAAAAAAACCGGTTTTTATCGAATTAGAGGTTCGTTACCGCGTTTTCGGTAAAAAATTTTTACCGGTAAACCGGTTTACCGTCCAGCCCTAAAAGAAAGACACGTCTCTCGTTCAGTCGAGCGGGTGGCCTGGTGGCAGGCGCGCCAGCTGCTTCCTCTCTTTTTTTTAATTTAAATTGTGTTTAAAGTAAAAGTGAATAGTGTAACCCACCCTGACTACTCCATCAGCCAACACACCCTCTTGAGCGTCTTATTAAAGATAATTAATATGCATTTTATCGTTGAAAAAAAATGATAGAAACAAATAATATGACTGCGAAAAACGATTCTTTTGAATATGAAATTAAATATTTTGTATTTCACTAAGGGTAGAGGGAGAATATAAGCTGTTGAAAGGGGGAGAGGGAGTGTAGGTGTCTTAAAAAAAAAAATTAGTTTTTATTTTTTTTTTATCTTTTTTTTTTTGTTTAAACATTCACACTTTTTTCTCATTCACACTCACATTCACGCATTCTTTTCCGCAACTAAGGCCATTTAAGACTTTGACGATAACCGTTATTAATTAATAATATATATATTAGGGGTCCAGGCATTTCTATTCATAAGCCATTTGGTATCTATTTCGGACTGCCAGGGGTCCGAACCCGCGACGCTCGGTATAGAATGTATGCACGCTACCAACTACGCCAAGCCTGAGGGCTTAATCTTTTCTTAGGTCACCATTATTTACCATTATATTCTTTCTAGATGGCCTATATTTTTTAATCAAATTTCCTTAATATACTTTTACACAGGGGTGGATTAAGGGTTGAAAATTAAAATAAAATAATTTCAAAATAAAATAAAAATATATAATAATTTATAAATATATTTAAATTATTTTGAGAGTAATTTCGCGGAAAATTCCTTAAAGGGGGTGGGGGTATGAAGGCATTAACCAGGGGGGTTAATGCCCCATCCCCTATAATGCACAAATATATTAATGTTTTTTAATACTTTTACTAAAAAATAAGTGCAATCCGTTTGAGTTAAAATTTATATTCAATATTTAGCAAATAGCATAGTGGGGTTGAAACCTTTTAATGTCTTTCTAAAATGTCTTGTTACTCGGGCGGAATTAATTTTACACGATTTCGAAACTCTCATAAACAGATAATTAGGAACTCATCGAATAGAATCCCTTGCAGAAGTTTGTAGGGATTTTTTTCATTAGATAGAAAAGTAAGATATGATTAGTTCACTTAGAATTTTACTGGGGTGAGTTACCTCATCTTTTTATATTATAGAACTAATCTCAATTCGGATTTGAATTTTTACTTTTTCTTACCTATATGTATAAGTTAATATACAGAGCGAGTCAAAAATATGAGACCGCCTAAAAATATTAAAATAAATAATAGTAGGTTGCAATTTTAACAAAATTGATTGTTTATATATTAAATATATCGAAAGCCCGGGAGCCGTGGCTCAGTGGGAAGACATTAGCTTCTCGCACCGGAGTCCCGGGTTCGCTTCCCGTCCCAAGCGAGAAAAATTTATTTCATTTGATTTGACTACAAATCATTTGAAATAAATAGGGATGGGGTCTAAATGGCCTTAGATGCCGAAAAAGACCTTAAAAAAAAAAAAATAAAAAAATATATCGAAATGAAAAACTAATTATAAAAAGCATTATTCAAATAATACAATAAAATTTAATTTTATTTTAAAATGTGTTTTTTGATTGAGTCAAAAATATGAGACCACCTTCTTTTAAGTCTATTTAAACTAATCAAATGTGAAATGTAGACACTTGTACCATTTCAAAACATAATATAGAATTAATAGAGCCCTTAAATTTAAAAAAAAATTAATAAGTTAATAATTTTGAAGTTTTCAAATTTTCATTTAAATCATTATTAATTTTTTTTTAATTTAAGGGCCCTATTAATTCTATATTATAATATAATTTTTTACCGAAAACGCGGTAACGAACCTCTAATTCGATAAAAACCGGTTTTTTTTTCGAAAGTCGGTAAAAACCTATTTTTTTCGGGCGGTAAAAAATTTTGGTTCCGCGAGAAAAAAAAAATGTTTCGGCAAAAAATTGGCTCTCTAAAAAAAAGGTAAAATATTTTTTCCGGCCGGGGGAAAATTTTGGTTCCGCAAAAAAAAAAATGTTCCGCGGCGGCAAACTTTGGTTCCGCGGGCGGTAAAAATTTTTTCTTAAGACGGGCCTGCCCAGGGCGGCCAAAAGCTTCATAGATCCTGGCAAACAGCGCGTTTTTCAGATGAATTTCATTCAAATTTATTCAACACGATCTCTTATTGGATTTTTATCAACACCAGCAAGTCACTCAACAATTTCCCGAGCACTAAAGCAAAATAATATAGCGGAATATGTAAAAAGAAAAGCAGCACCTAAGTTAAAAACGGGTCATAAAGGACATCGATTGAAATTCGTTCTCAAAGCTATGAGTGGGGATATATAATGGAGGCGAGTGTTACTTAGGGATGAAAAGAAACTTAATTTGGACGAGTAGGATGGTTCCCAGTATTATTGGCATGATTTAAGAGAAGAAAAAGAACTTTATTCAAAACGAGTTCACGAAGGCGGCAGTACTATGTCTGGGCTGGGTTGAATTTTAATGGGCAAACAAATATTACATTTCTAACTCATAAAATGAACTCTAAGGAGTATCAAAGATATCAAAGCTTTTGATAAAAATCGAATAAGAGATCTTGTTGAATGAATTTGAATGAAATTCATCTGAAAAACGCGCTGTTTGTCAGGATCTTTAAAACTTTTGATGACCCTGGGCCCGATTTTATGGCGAAATTTTCTCTCAAACCAATTTATTAGTTCACTACGGTTTTCAATCTTCCAATCTGTAATGCCTTTTGTCGTTCAATTTTATTTGGACAAGTCTTAAACCATCGATGATGCTTTTTTCGCACCCTTTGCATTTTGAAGTTTTTTTAATTTACATTTAAATCATTATTAATTTTTTTTTTAATTTAAGGGCTCTATTAATTCTATATTATGTTTTGAAATGGTACAAGTGTCTACATTTCACTTTTGATTAGTTTAAATAGACTTAAAAGAAGGTGGTCTCATATTTTTGACTCAATCAAAAAACACGTTTTAAAATAAAATTAAATTTTATTGTATTATTTTATAAAATGGGGGGGGGGGGGGGGAGGGGTCATAAGATTAATCATTTTTAAGGGAGGCGTGGTAACATAAAGTTTGGAAACCACTGGCTTAAAGGGAACGGGAAAAAATTGAAATTGAAATTTTAACCTTGAAAATTATTTTTTATTAGAATTATACGATTGGAGAGCAACGGGTCCGGGCCCCTGGGATATAGCCCCCCCCTACCCCCTCACTTTCTCTGCGGCCCTGGTTGTTGAAAAGCATTTTGAGGGGTGCTAGTCGATTTATAGAAATCAGGAATTAATACAGTGGCGGCTCGTAACCGAGACAACTGGGTAGGCGACAAATATATATATATTACTTACGAAAAATAGAAAAAAAGAAAGAAAAAAGGCGTATTTATTTATTTTTGTAAATTAAATCTATTCGCCTATCTTTTAAGGTTGTTCGGATAGTACATCGTAAGTCATAATAGAATCTAAATTTTTTTTTAAATAAAATTAAAAATTTGAATGTCAAAATTCCTTATTATAATTTAGTCGTGACCTATCAGAGTTTATAATTGTATTAAGTTAATAATTTAATTACCAAAAATAATAAATGAATGACTTTTGACTCGAGCAGTTTTTCACGTAATATAGAACTGGCAACATTGCATTCATCAACTATCTATTTTAAATCTTAAACGCCTTAAATTTTATTTTATTTAATATATTACAATGTTTAATGCAAATCAGTTTAAACACAATGGACGATTTGCGAGAAAAAATATTGTAAAATTGAAAAAAAAAATGTATCTGACATAGAGATAAGACACTTATGCTATGCGACGTTGCCAGGCTGGTCTGACTCTCGAGAATTCATTATTTTTAAATATTAGCGACTGTCATTTTGGAGAATTTTTTGACTTTCTTGTTAAAATATCTTTAAAAGCGGTCGGCAGAAACTTTTGGTTTTATTTTTAACGTATTCCTCGGAAGTGAATTAATAAAATGTAAGTTTTTTTGTTTTTGTATCATTTGCACAGATGCCTATATAATTCGATATGTGTGAATTTCGTCGTTATTCCCCATAGGCTACATGTTAAATTTCAATTTTTTAAAAATTAATTACACGATAACCCTGTGTCAGATCTGCTTCAAAATTTTATTTTATACGTATTTGATAGTGATTAATAACATATTAAAAAATTAGCTTTTAATCTACCAAAGTGCTTTAATGTCCGAACAACCTTAATTTAGAAAATAATTCAATAATTTGATCTGTGAAGTTATCTTGTTTCGAAATTTGAACTAATAAATCTTCATGAGAAATTGCGCTCTACGGTAACACTTGTCATCGGCTTGGCATAGGCTACTTAGTTCATCGCCTAACCGTTCGACTTAGAGCGCTGGCTATCACTGCTGTGCGCATGCGCGACTGTCTAGAAATGTGGGCAGCGGAGTGTGGAGTACAGGCAGTGAATAGGCAAAGAAAAAATATCGCCTTTACTTTATAAATACGAGGTTATGAAGTGTTTCAAATTTTTTTTTTTTGCAAAATCATATATATTAATTAATAAATATAGTAATTATTTTATGAAACTAAATATTTTAAAACTTAATAAATATAATAAAATTGATAAATATTTTTCATCTGTATATTTATAAGGTAGGCGTCGCCTACCTTGCCTACCCTAGCGAGCCGCCACTGAATTAATATTTTATAAATGAGTTTAGTAAATTAAAAATTAAAATCACTTTTATTCATTTAAATAGGTTACATTATATTTAACAATAATTATAATAATATTAATACATTTTTTGTTTGCAGATATGGGCATTTCGAATGGATCAAGAAAGGGTTCGTAATAATGCGCTGGTGGCCTGGCCTTCGTGTTCCGAATACGAAAACAAGAGAGAAGTCTACAAATCTTTGTGAGTATAAAATATGCATAAATAATTTAATTTTTTATATAATAAAGATATCAATTATATTGTATCTTTATTAATTAGTATATAATTTTATATTTTTTATTATACAACATCTCAATCTCCCTCTTCTCTTCGTCAGGTAAATAAAGACTAAAAATAAAAAATCTGGTGTGACTGGCGCACAGCACACAACTTTCTCTTACCTTCGGTAATCGAAAGTTGTGTTCTGTGCTTGTCACACCAGATTTTTTGTGTCGACATATATTTAGTTCCCGACAGTACGGAACATATGAATTCAGATGTAAAATTTATAAGCATGGGAAAATATTTATATTTTGTTACCATGGCAACCATTTCTCCTATCTTCCCTATGAAATACAAGAGTAAAGTGGTCTTCAGAAGATTTCAATTGCAAAATGAGAATATACATTTTAAAGAGAATCTAAAAAATAATTGATTTTTGAATTTAAAAAAAAATCGTTGGAGCAAATTTTGAGAAAATCGAAAAAAACTGAAAAAGTACATCAGTAAAGTGCTAGTACTCTTTGGCCGATTTTGATTAAAAGCTTATTTTTCCGGTCCCGGGGGTGTTTAACTTAAATATAAAATTTCAACCTCGTAGCTCAATTCCTTCATGCTTAAAATTGAACACACACCCACACACCCACCCACCCACCCACAGACAGACCATGTCGCGAAAACCACTTTTTTGGATTCAGGGGACCTCAAAACGTGAAGATCCATCAAAATCTCGACATCGAATTTTTGACATGAATCCAATACTTTCTCTCTATATATATATTACATATATACATAGGTAAGAGAAAGTAAAAATTATTCAAACCTCTTTAGCGATTTATTTAATAGGGGGTTTATTATTTAAGGGTGACTGTATAAAGCAGTGGTTCCCAACCGATGTGCCCCGGCACTCAAGGGTGCCGCAAGAAGGCTAAGGGGTGCCGCGATATATTTAAATAAACAAAAAAATAATAATAATAATAATAAATAGGCGGAAAAAATAGTTTTGCAAAAAAAAAGGTCAAATAATTTTAACGCCTTGGCCATGAGTATGAGGCACCCCTAAAAAGCTTGCATATCATATTTATTTCTTTAAAATGAACTAAAAATTTATTTTATAAATGTTAAATTAATTTTAATAAAATGTTTATTAAACGCGTGATTATCTTATTTGAAAAGACGAAATACATTGATATTGTGAAAAATATAAAATTAACGCTATTTTGTCACTTTTAAATAGCGTAAACGTCTTGATGGTTCAGGTAAAAAGTTTAAAAAAAGGTGTGGGATTGGACGTATCTATTTAAATAAAAATATCCTTTTGCTTGAAAAATGCCAAAAAATTTCCAAAAAAAGTGTAAAAATACAAGGCTAAATGAACAAGGCAAGTCCCAAGTAGAAATTGTCAAAATAGTGGGATATTCCACAAAATGCAGTACAATCCCGCACTTAAACGATTTTCAGAGACTCCCATTTTCATAAAAATAAATTAAGATAGAGACGAAAGAGTGTTACCACCAAGCTCCAAGATATAATACTTAGTGAGAGACTCGCAAAAAAATCGGAAAAACATCTTCTGACCTCGCTGCAGCCTTTTTGGAGTAAAATGAAATTTCAATTCGTGCTTGAACAGTAAGAAGACGACTAGGGAAGCAGGCATGAAAGGGTAGAAGGCCAGAAAGAAGCCCTGGTTCACGGTAGCCAACAAGAAAAAATAGGGGAAAAAAAGATAAATTAATATAAACTGTTTTTTTTATAGACATTGCATAGATATGAAAAGTAACCATTATTTTTGTTTAAATGAATGTAATATCTTACTTCAAAGTTGGATTCATTGGATTAGACAACACGGGACCAGTTTTCTTCCGTCAAATGTTTATTATGATTCATAGCCCATTCTAGACGCTTTTTTTTTGTCTTTTTCTGGCCTTCTCTACCCTTTCAAGACTGCTTCCCCTAGTCGTCTTCTTACTGTTCAAGCACTAATTGAAATTTCATTTTACTCCAAAAAGGCTGCAGCGAGGTCAGATGTTTTTTCCGATTTTTTTGCGAGTCTCTCACAAAGTATTCTATCTTGGAGCTTGGTGGTGACACGCTTTCGACTCATATCTTAATTTTATTTTTATGAAAACAAGTCTCTGAAAATCGTTTAAGTGCAGATTGTACCTTGCATTTCGTGAATATCCCACTATTTTGACAATTTCTACTTGGGACTTGCCTTGTTTGTGAAGCACTTGTATTTTTTACACTTTTTTTTGGAAATTTTTTGGCATTTTCAAGCAAAAGGATATTTTTTTAAATAAATAAGTCAATCCCACACCTTTTTTTTAAACTTTTACCTATGTATCAAGACGTTTACGCTATCCAAAGAAATTGACAAAATAACGTTAATTTTATATTTTACACACCTATCGTATTTCGTCTTTTAAAATAAGATAATCACGCGTTTAATAAACATTTTATTAAATTAATTTAACATTTATAAAATAAATTTTAGTTTATTTTAAGAAATAAATATGATATGCAAACTTTTTAGGGGTGCCTCATACTTATGGCCAAGGCTGTATATATATATATATATATATATATCTTTAAAAGTATATAAACAATAAAAGTGTGTGGATGTTCTCTTATCTGATATTTTTATATGAAATTTAATTAAAAGTTAACTCGGAGTTGGCTATCACATGGGTCAAAACTGTAAAATTTTAAATAATTAACTAAAAGCATCAGAACTGCAGCCTAGATGTATTTAAATCGGCCTTACATTTAATCAATAAACTTCATTTGGCATCTCACATCTACGATTTATATACTCTATATATATATTCTCGCATTTTATCTTATAATATTATACAATATAAAATATTGTAAATAATTACAGGTAATATTTCAAGGCTATTAAAAATCAATACAAATAAATATACACACACACACATTCGTTCAAGTGACAAGTTCACTTTCCAGATAAAGATATTAATTAGCTACGTACACTCCCTCTTTTCTCCTCTCCTACTAACGTCATGGTACAATGATAACATGACTAATAGATATTATAAAACAGCTGCATTAATAGGTTAGATAATCTTTAAATCATCTATAATAAAATTTCTATTCTTTTAAATTTAAAATGATAACCTTCGTCTCTAGTTGAAACATTATTCTTAAATGCTTAATAAAACTAAAAACACAAGGTGATATGTTTCAATATATTATTCATTGATATAAATACGTTACGTATTTCGACACTTGGGGTGTCATCTTCAGAAAGAATGTGTAGCAAAGAAAAAGACTATGTGAATATGCACATTGATGAAATTGCTAGCCGTTTTTGAGAAAATAGAAGAACACAATTTTGATTTGGGTTTAGTTTTAAGATATACTTCAATATAGATGTTTGACGATAGTGACGAATTCAGGGATTCTATTACTATGGTACGTTAAGTAGATTTTTTCTTATTTAAGGTTTTTTTTTTTAATTTGAGGCCATTTAGACACCGTGCATATATTTTTTCAATTGTTTATTAGCCAATTCAAATGAAATAAATGAGAAAGTAAAATCCTGAACGTCTTAGGGGCCAAAATCTATTTTAAAAAGTGATATAATAATTGGAAAAATAAAGTTAAGGAGGAAAGGCCCTAGGGGATAAGAATGGTGAAAATGCCCTTGGAACATATTTCAATGATACATAGGGGATTTGTAGGCACTAATAAAATAATAAGATGCTGAAAGTTTCCCCTGATCGTTATCTCAAATGGTTTTTGAGAAAAACCAAAAATATGTAAAAATCAGAAAAACATTTTTCTCTCAGGAACGGCTGAATCGATTGATTTGAATTTTTGATATGTTTTGGGGGTTGATGGTACCTTCTGAGGAAAAAAATCAAGACCTATATCGGATCATGACATCCCTGAAAAAAATGGCGTTTTTTGTTTAATTTTAATTTTTAACCATGATACAATTTTGGCACAAAAATGAAACAATTTTTTTGAAATCCTCATTCAATTTCCTGTAAGATCATAAGTTCATAAATTCATAAAAAAAGGTACGCCATAGTAGAAAAAATAAAAACCATTTATTACTCAAATATTGATTTTATATGTTTTGTGTTTAATCTTGTTTCTTTATTGCTTAAGCTTACACATATATTTTCATTTTATTCGAAATAACCAGTTTATATTCATAACATCAACATTTTTGCCTAAATCAAAACTTAAAATTTTTAAATATCTATAATCATTAACTATAATGCTATAAGATAGAAACAGTTTTTTGATTAATGAATAATAAAAATATAAACTAATATTAAAAAGATAAATCTTTCAACAATAAAAAATGCAGAATCACGTTTAATCAGTCTTCGTCACTGTCTTCCTCAATCACAGTTGAAACGTTGTCTTTATCAAATAATTTGATTCAGCGAGCCTCAGAATTTTTGTCAAATATCTTTCGTATGACAAATAATAAACAATGGCAGCAACGTGAGAGCAACATCCAATTGTTCTAAGACCATTCGCACACTCACAGCTATGTCTTAATACGCCTTTAGGTCCATTGGCATTTTTTTTATATTCAATAAAACATCTATACACTTTGTTTATAATATGGCGAGAGTGTACTTGAGCTTTAAGTATGTTAGTATGGTCTTTTACATATTGGATAGTAAGTTCAGGGTTCAGGGGCGTATATAGAAATTTTTTTTAGGGGGGGCCTGAACTCAAAATTTTTCTGCTAAAAATTTTATTTTTAAGAAACTAAATTTTTTTTCACACGAAATTTTTGCGGAACATTTTTTCTTTTTGCGGAACCAAAGTTTTCCATCCTGCGAAAAAATTTGTTGCGCTGATGTCTGTATATCCATATATATGTATATGTGTTTGGGAAATTTCGGGGGAGGGGTCCGGGCCCCCTCGGCCCTTCCCCCATATACGCCCCTGAGTAATTTATATAGTAGATTTATCTTTTTTTGATATTAGTTTTTATTTTTATTATTCATTAATCAAAAACTGTTTTTATCTTATAGCATTATAATATAGTTAATGATTATAGATATTTAAAAAATTTTAAGTTTTGATTTAGGCA
>JAKCPI010002384.1:0-12253 GCA_023213315.1 Euborellia annulipes | reverse complement strand
TTTGATTGTCAGACTCACCAATTGCCGAGAGAGGCTCGGAGTGCGCTGAGATGGGGATGCTTGACCGAGAAGGACGATGATGAAGGGAGAAGAGACCTCTAGCAATAGACACCCCTGTAAAAAATAAAAAATTATTTTTTCTTATTAAATATGATTCGAGTGTTTGTGTGTAGAAAGAGAGTTTAAAAAAATAGGAAAAATAATAATAATATTTTAATTAGAATGGGAAATGTACACCCCTTACCACCCTCTGTTTTCATTAATAAAAATAATAAATAATTTTATAATTTAAAGAAAATATAAAAATAAAATGTGAATTTATGAAAATGAAATTTACAAATTATAAATACCTTTTAATTGAAGTGAGATGAGGGGTGCGTGGCGTTTTATTCTCACTAATAGAATCGCAATAGAAGAGAAGCAGTGAGATGAATTCAATTGACTGGCTTCTTGCTCGAGATAAATGCAACTTGATTCCCATTTGCGTCATCATGATGACTCAGATGGATTTTTCTTTCAAACGTCTCTCTTCTGAAACAAAAAATATTTTATCCTATTTTCTCATCAAATTTGAAATATATTCAATAAAGACTATTTTATTAATTTAATTTAATTATTTTAGTTTAATTAAATTAATTAAATATTTGGGTCCACCAACTTTTCACCAAACCGAAACCAAACCGAATATTCGCCTCACCTTTTTCGCCACCTCGAAACCGAAACTGTATTTCCTATAAATTTTTTCTTTTCCTTTTTTTTTTTGATTTTTTTCCCTCCTGAAAATCATTTCCTTTTTGAGACTAAAATTTCTCCCCAATCAAATTATTTGACCTTTTTTTTTTTCTTTGCATTCAGTCTCATCCACATTTCACTCTTGTTTCAGGCCGGCCGAATGGTTCGCCTCAAAGCGAAACTCCGAAACCATGATTTTCAATCTGCAAACCGTACCGAAACCAATACGGTCAATTAGAAGACTTCTTCGTTTGCCAACCCTTTAAACTCACCACTAATTAAATAAAATAATTACAAGCGTTATTTTTTGTATTTATTTTTTTATTAGGGATAAATTTGAAAATAATTTTTTTTTATCGGTTTTTAAAAGAAATCGATCGTTTCGTATACCCAATGTTGCAAATTCAAGGCGTTTTATTTGTTTATTGGGGCTAATGCACACCCCTACCACCCTGTGGGTTCATAGTAAAAAAAAACAATAATTTTATAAATATATGTTAAGAAAGAAAATATAAAATGTTAACCCTTTATGAAAATGAAATATGCAAATTATAAATACCTTTATATGACTAATAGAATCGCAATAGAAGAGATGATTTTTGCACAGAGATGGCTCCTTCCTCGAGATGAATTCAACTAAAAGTCTTGCTTTGCTTTCTTGAATCAAGTCACAATTATAAAAAGTAAAAAAAGGGTTTACTTTTTTAAAAATAATTTGCAATTGCGTATGTGCTGTTTATTTTATAATAATGATGAATAATGATGACGAACATGGATGTTTTTTTCTAAGGTCTCTCTTCTGAAACAAAGAAACATTTAGCTATTACAATAAAGATTATTTTATTAAATACCGGTAATTGTTTTATTTATCCCTTAATCCTTTCACTAATATTCTTTTTAATCCTAATCCTAATATTGGAATATTTATATTTGCGTAATAATTATTTGACTCCTCTTATGATAGTGTTATTTGGGTGAGTGATATTATAAATATAAAAAAAATAAAAAATCTGGTGGGACTGGCGCACAGCACACAACTTTCTCTTACCTTCGGTAATCGAAAGTTGGGTTCTGTCCTTGTCACACTAGCTAGGGGAATATTCAACACCTTGAAATATATCCTAGATATACGAGTATAATCCTGACTGACATAAAATGAATAATAACAAAAAAAAACGGTAGATTCCAGATTGCATTTATATTATTTTTTAAATTTATATTGGTGAAGTTAGGATGCTTGTGTTCATAATACGTGTCACCCCAGGGCTAAATCTTAGTCCCTACTTTAGGCCTGGGCTAACTTTAGCCCAGACCTTGGCTCCAATTCCCCATATATTTAGCTGGAATTACTCAAAAGTGGGGTTAACTCAGGGTTAAAAATGGAGGCGAGATCTGATGCAAGCGGGCCCTAGCCTATAATATATTGTAAAATATACGACATTTCATCGTTTTATTGATAAAATAAGTAGAATCTAAGAAAAAATAACAAATATTTTTACTTCTAGAATACTTCTTTTAGCAATTAAATGATGAAATATCGTATATTTTACTATAAAAATAAAACTGAAGTGGGTTTCCGCACTACAAAAAAAGTCGGGGCTAACAAACTCACCCTAGGTGAAGCACACGGGCCTAAGAGGACTAATCATATCTTACTTTGCTACCTAATGAAAAAAATTCTGCAAGGGATTCGATGGGTTCATAAGTTACTCAGTGTTATTATTATCTGTTTGAGTTTCGAAATCTTCAAAAATTAATTCCGCCCCAGTAATAAGAAATTTTAGAATGACATTAAAATGTTTCTACCCCACTAAACTATTTGCTAAATATTGAATATAAATTTTAACTCAAACGGAATGCACTTATTTTTTAGTAAAAATATTAAAAAACATTTATATCTTTATGCATTATATGGGATGGGGCTTTAACCCCCCTGGTAAATGCCTTCATACCTCCCCCCCCCTTTTAAGGAAATGCGAGCCTTTACCGCGAAATTACTCTCAAAATAAATTGAACACATTTATTAATTTTTATTTTATTATTTTTTTCAACGACACCTACACTCCCCCTCCCCTTTCAACAGCTTATATTCTCCCTCTACCCTTAGTGAAATACAAAATATTTAATTTCATAATCAAAAGAATCGTTTTTCGCAGTCAAATTATTTGTTTCTAACATTTTTTTTTTCAACGATAAAATGCATATTAATTACCTTTAATAAGACTCTCAAGAGGGTGTTTTGGCTGACGGCTTGGTCAGGGTGGGTTACACTATTCACTTTTATTCGCTTTAAACACAATTTAAATAAAAAAAAGGAAGCAGTAGGCGCGCCTGCCACCAGGCCACCCGCTCGACTGAACGAGAGACGTGTCTTTCTCTGTTTGTATAGGAATAAAAATAAATGAAAATAACAATTCCCTTTTTATTAAAAGTAATAAAAAAAAACCTTTTGCTCTAATCTAACTGGAAAAGAATGTCAACAAGTGATTTGGAATATTCCAAGGCCTTCTTAAATAATCAACCCACCATCCCCCTAAGCAAAATAATATCAACGCTATTTTTTGAATGTTTTCTATTTATTTGGCTTCGATTTAGCTAAAATAAAAAAAAAAACATTTTTTTCAATTTTTCAACCCCTAATTCAATCTTTTTTTTTTTTAAACACTCACACATTTTTCCCATTTACACTCACATTCACACTTCACATAGTCTTTTCGGCAACTTAGGCCATATAAGACTGTTTACGGTAACCGTTATTAATATAATATTATTATGTTGGTCCAGGCATTCTTATTTAAGCCATTTGAAATGCAATCTAAATAAATAAAATAATTAACAATGCTATCGCCTTGGGCGAGTTCGCGTCTAATCAGAAAAAAATTAAA
Organism: Euborellia annulipes; assembly: GCA_023213315.1. Classification (NCBI taxonomy): domain Eukaryota; kingdom Metazoa; phylum Arthropoda; class Insecta; order Dermaptera; family Anisolabididae; genus Euborellia; species Euborellia annulipes. Next base: position 8,636 of record JAKCPI010002384.1, on the reverse strand, counting down.
ACCCTGAAAAACTTCCCTGGATCCGCTTTTGGGATTTACACATAGTGTAATTTTCTAGAATGAGTCTTACTTTAGGCCAGTGATTTCCAAACTCTTTGTTACAACGCCTCCCTTAAAAATATTTAATCGTATGCCCCCCCCCACCCATTTAATAAAATAATAGAAAAACAAAATTTTTTAATACTAAAAAATATAAATCTATAAAAAAATTTTTTTATTTATTCATATTTATTATTTTAATTAAAAACTAAAAAATTTTAAATTTTAATTAAGGAAAATCTCAGTCCCAGAATCTTCTAAATTTTATTATTTTATTTATAAAACTAGCAATCAATTGGAAAATTGATCTTGGTGGTCAATATTCGCGCCTCCCCTTAGACTAGTCCGCGCCTCCCTATATAAATATCCTATGAAATATAAAATTTCAACCTCCTTGCTCTATTTCTTCATACTTTAAATTGGAATACCCTAGCTCTGGTATTTATTTAGTTATTAATCAAAACATCTCCGACTCGCTTAACTATCACGACACTCGCACCCTCTTATTCCTAAAGGGGTTGAACTAAAAATCCAAATTTTTTACCCTTAGTTTTGTGCATTTGCCTATATATTTTGGCCATGTTTCAATTCCTCGCTTTAATATTTATGTATATGGATCGACACAGAGGAGTAGAGGTGATTCCCCCTGGACTGAAAGTTTTTCGAAGAAAAATTTTTAAAAATTTCTTGATTTATTTGGTATTTTGGCCCCCCCCCCCCGGCCCGTTGTGTTATTAATCAAAACATCTCCGACTCGCTAATCTATTACAGTTCTCGCACCCTCTTATGCCCAAAGGGGTTGAATTAAAAATGCAAATTTTTTACCCTTAATTTTGTAATTTGCATATATATTTTGGCCATGTTTAAATTTCCTCGCATGATTATTTATTTAGTTATTAATCAAAACATCTCCGACTCGCTTAACTATCACGACACTCGCACCCTCTTATTCCCAAAGGGGTTGAATTACAAATGCATATTTTTTACCCTTAATTTTGTGCATTTAGATTAATATTTTGGCCAGGATTCAATTCCTTAGCTTTAATATTTATTTAGTTATAGATCAAAACATCTTCGTCTTGCTAATCTATTACGGCTCTCGCACCCTCTTATTCCAAAAGGGGTTGAACTACAAATGCAAATTTTTTACCCTTAATTTTATGCAGTTGAATATATATTTTGGCCATGTTTCAATTTCTTCGCTTTAATATTTATTTAGTTATTAATCAAAACATCTCCGAATCGCTAATCTATTACGGTTCTCGCACCCTCTTATTCTCAAAGGGGTTGAACTACAAATGCAAATTTTTTACCCTGAATGTTGTTCAAGGGGATAAATATTTTGGCTAGGTTTCGATATCTTGGCTCTGGTATTTATTTAGTTATTAATCCAAAAATCTCCGTCTCGCTAATCTATTACGGATCTCGTACCCTCTTATTGCCAAAGGGGTTGAACTATAAATACCAATTTTTTACACTTAATTTTGTGCATTTGGATAAATATTTTGGCTAGATTTCGATATCCTGGCATTGGTATTTATTTAGTTATTAAACAAAACATCTCCGACTCGCTTAACTATCACGACACTCGCACCCTCAGATCCCCAAAGGGGTTGAACTACAAATGCAAATTTTTTACCCTTAATTTTGTGCAAGGGGATATATATTTTGGCCAGGTTTCAATTTGCTCGCTTTAATATTTATGTAGTTATTAATCAAAACATCTCCGACTCGCTTAACTATCACGACACTCGCACCCCCTTATTCCCAAAAGGGTTGAAGTAAAAATGCAAATTTTTTACCCTGAATGTTGTTCAAGGGGTTAAATATTTTGGCTAGATTTCGATATCCTGGCTCTGGTATTTATTTAGTTATTAATCAAAACATCTCCGACTGGCTAATCTATTACGGTTCTCGCACCCCTGTATTTCCAAAGGGGTTGAAATACAAATTGAAATTGTCAGGCTCAGGACTTACCTAGAGCAGAAGTCGAGAGAGAGCCTCGAAGTTCGCTCAGATGTTGATGCTCAAACGACAGGGTCGATGATAAAAGGGAGAAGACAACCTCTTGCAACAGTCACCCCTATAAAGGATAAAAATTTTATTATTTGTAGAAAGACTGAGTTTAGATTATTGATGAAAGATTTCTAAGGGAAAATAGTATTAATATTTTAATTGGAATGGGAAATGTACACCCCTTACCACCCTTAGGTTTCATTATTGAAAATAATAGATAATTTTATAACTTAGAAAATATAAAAATAAAATGTTAACCCTTTATGAAATAAAATATGCAAATAATAAATACCTTTTAATTGGAGTGTGTAATGTTTTATTTCGCAATAGAGGAGAGGCACTTTGCAGAGAGATGAGTTCAATCGACTGGCCCCTTGCTCGAGGTGAATCAAACTAAATGAATTGCTTGCTTATACTTTTTATTTAAATAAAAATACTTTCAATTTGCGTATCTGTTCTTTAATTGATCACGTTGATGACGCACATGGATGCTCTTTCTTCTGAAACAAAGAAATATTTATTTATTATTTTTTATCCTCTTCTATTTTAAATATTAAATAAAGATTATTTTATTAAATAATTGTGTTTTTTATCCCGTAATCCTTTCCTAAATATTCTTTTCAACTAGAGTGTATTGGAATAATTATATTAGGATATAATTATTTAATTAATCTTATTTGGGCAAGTTACATTAAAAGTTAAATAAAAGAAAAAGTAAAAAATCAAAAATTCAATTTTCATAATAGAAATAAAATAAGTTTTTTTTTTTTTTTAAATTAGTTAAATAATAATACTGAAGCTGTTTGGTTTTTCTCTGAAATAAACTAATTAAAATTAAGAATATATGAACGTAATTTTTTCTTTCCACCCGTCTTAGAATTTGTAATCATTAATTAGAAATGCTTAATAAATTAACCAATAGTGTATTTACATGATGAGAGAGAAATAAAGAGAGGGAGGCTGAGTTATTTCTGCTTTAAATTTTAAGAATTATTAATACTTTATAGCAGGGCCGGATCTAGGGGGGGTGGGGGTGCATGTGTCCCGGACGGCAGATATCAGGGGACTAAAAAAAAGGTAAAATGATATGAATTTTGTATAGAGAATTTCAAGGAGAGGGCGGCAAATTAAATTTTGCCCCCCCCCCCTAAAAATCTCCTAGTTCCGGCCCTGCTTTATAGTCACCCTTAAATAATACACCCCATATTAAATAAATCGCTAAAGAGGTTTCAATAATTCAATAGTTAAATTTAGATTCCAATGGAATTTGTTTATATTAAAAACAAAAAATCCTGTAATTTTTTGGAAAAATTCAATAGAAACAAATATAAATGAATGTAATTTAACCTCCTCCATCCCTCTCTGCATATTTAATTATTAATTGACAAGGGTTGAACAAATGAATAGTGTTTATTTACCTGACGACCACAATCGAGGGAGAGTTTATGGCCTGTAAGCTCCCAGCTCAAGACCTTGTTTCTCAGATAAAAAGCTGTCAAGTGTCCAATTGGCAGAGGGAATGGGATGTCTCCAGCCGCGCGAGAGGGATTCTTCTATGGCGTTATGCCCTTAATTGTGTGCATTTGGATAAATATTTTGGCCAGGTATCAATTTCCTGGCTGTAATATTTATTTAGTTATTAATCAAAACATCTCCGACTCAGCTAATCTATTACGGTTCTCGCACCCTCTTATTCCCAAAGGGGTTGAAATACAAGGGCAAATTTTTTGCCCTTAATTTTGTGCATGTAGATAAATATTTTGCTGTAATATTTATTTATTTATTAATCAAAACATCTTCGTCTAGCTAATCAAATTCGATCTCGCGCCCCCTTATTCCCAAAGGGGTTGAATTATAAATACAAATTTTTTACCCTCAATTTTGTGTGCATTTGCATATATTTTGGCCATGTTTGAATTTCCTCGCTTTAATATTTATTTACAATTCTCGCACCCTCGTATTTCCAAAGGGGTTGAAATACAAATTAAAATTGTCAGGCTCAGGACTTACCTATAGCAAAGGACGAGAGAGAGACCTCGAAGTGGTCACAGATGTTGATGCTCAAACGACAGGGTCGATGATGAAGGGAGAAGAAAACCTCTAGCAACAGTCACCCCTGTAAAGGATAAAAATTTTATTATTATTAGAAAGAGAGAGTTTACTAAAAAATATTATTGATGAAAGATTTCTAAGGGAAAATAGTATTAATATTTTAATTGGAATGGGAAATGTACACTCATTACCACCCTTAGGTTTCATTATTGAAAATAATTGATAATTTTATAACTTAGAAAATATAAAAATAAAATGTTAACCCTTTATGAAATAAAATATGCAAATAATAAATACCTTTTAATTGGAGTGTGTGATGTTTTATTTCGCAATATTGGAGAGGCACTTTGCAGAGAGATGAGTTCAATCGACTGGCCCCTTGCTCCAAGTGAATAAAACTAAATCATTTGCTTGCTTGCTTATACTTTTTATTTAAAAATACTTTCCATTTCCGTAAATAATCTTTCTTTGATCATGTTGATGACGTACATGGATGCTCTTTCTTCTGAAACAAAGAAATATTTATTTATTATTTTTTATCCTCTTCTATTTTAAATATTAAATAAATATTATTTTATTAAATAATTGCGTTTTTTATCCCGTAATCCTTTCCCAAATAATCTTTTCAACTAGAGTATATTGGAATATTTATTTATATTAGGATTTTTCATAATAGAAATAAAATAAGTTTTTTTTTTTATGATAAGTTAAAAAATAATACTTAAGCTGTTGGTTTGTTTCTAAAACAAACTAATTAAAATTGAGAATATATCTTTCCACCCCCTCTTAGAATTTTTAATCATTAATTAGAAATGCTAAATAAATTAACCAAAAGTGAATTTACATGATGAGAGAGAAGTAGAGGGAGGGAGGCTGAGTTGATTCTTGCTTTAAATTTTTAAAAATTATTAATACTTTATACCAGTGTTTCCCAACCTTTTGAAATCCATGGCACCCCAAAGGTGCGTTGGGAATAACATTACACACTAGGGGCACCCTTCCTTTTTTTTCCCATAGCAAAACGAAATTTTTTCCGCTCCGCGGAAAATTTTTTCCCCTTCCGTGGAAATCATTTGACCTTTTTTTTTGCAAAGCTAAGATTTTTTCGGAAAATTTTAGCCGCTTACGTTAAAATTATTTGAACTTTTTTTTTGCAAAACTATTTTTTCCGCCTATTTATTATTATTATTATTTTTTTTTTTGTTTATTTAAAAATATCGCGGCACCCCTTAGCCTTCTTGCGGCACCCTTGAGTGCCGGGGCACACCGGTTGGGAACCACTGCTTTATACAGTCACCCTTAAATAATAAACCCCCTATTAAATAAATCGCTAAAGAGGTTTGAATAATTTTTTATTTTCTAATATATTCAATAATTAAATTTAGATTGCTATGGAATTTTTTATATTCAAATTCGAAATGTTATAAAATGAACATAATAAAAAACAAAATCCTGTAATTTTGGGAAAAATTCGATAGAAACAAATATAAATGAATGTAATTTAACCTCCTCCATCCCTCTCTGCATATTTAATTATTAATTGACAAGGGTTGAACAAATGAATAGTGTTTATTTACCTGACGAAGAGAAGAGGGAGATTGAGATGTTGTATAATAAAAAATATAAAATTATATACTAATTAATAAAGATATAATTGATATCTTTATTATATAAAAAATTAAATAATTTATGCATATTTTATACTCACAAAGATTTGTAGACTTCTCTCTTGTTTTCGTATTCGGAACACGAAGGCCAGGCCACCAGCGCATTATAACGAACCCTTTCTTGATCCATTCGAAATGCCCATATCTGCAAACAAAAAATGTATTAATATTATTATAATTATTGTTAAATATAATGTAACCTATTTAAATGAATAAAAGTGATTTTAATTTTTAATTTACTAAACTCATTTATTAAATATTAATTCCTGATTTCTATAAATCGACTAGCACCCCTCAAAATGCTTTTCAACAACCAAGGCCAGAGAAAGTGAGGGGGTAGAGGGGGGGATATATCCCAGGGGCCCGGACCCGTTGCTCTCCAATCGTATAATTCTAATAAAAAATAATTTTCAAGGTTAAAATTTCAATTTCAATTTTTTCCCGTTCCCTTTAAGCCAGTGGTTTCCAAACTTTATGTTACCACGCCACCCTTAAAAATGATTAATCTTATGACCCCTCCCCCCCCCCATTTTATAAAATAATACAATAAAATTTAATTTAATTTTAAAACGTGTTTTTTGATTGAGTCAAAAATATGAGACCACCTTCTTTTAAGTCTATTTAAACTAATCAAAAGTGAAATGTAGACACTTGTACCATTTCAAAACATAATATTGTAGGGAAATTGTAAAATAAAAAGGTATTTACAATTTTAAAAGTTTATAATTTATTAATAAAATAAAAAAAAAAGGTATTTTAATGTATAATAAATTGATTTAAATATTTACAAAACAAACACAAGTGAATAAAATAAAATAAAATAAAAGTCACCAACACGCGATGAAAGTTTATATACAAGGGGTGGAGCGAAGAGGGGAAACGCGAACAAACTCGCACTCCGCGATATTCGCGTCCTCGCGTCCTCTTCCTGCTGCAACACATTCGCGAGCCGCCTGCTCGCTGTGCTATAGCCCGTCTGGCTATATCCTCGTCGTCGGCTTATAGGTGGATATGAGCCCGTCTGGCTCTTATCCCGTCGTTGGCGAATACAAGGGACAGAAACCCGTCTGGTTGTCTGGCCTTCGTACTCGTCGTCGTCGTCGTCGTTGTTGTTTGAGTACAGCGAGCTCCCGTCTGGAGACCCTGTCGACCTGTACTGCCGTTTGCTCCCAGGGGTCGGCCTTTTAAGGGCCGGCCGGCCCATGCTAATAAAATAATACCTATCCTAAAAACATGGGCCAAGGTCCTCTCTCGTACTTTTCTTTATTTTCGCCTCCTACAATATAGAATTAATAGAGCCCTTAAATTAAAAAAAAAATTAATATTGATTTTTTTTTTTTTTTTTTTTTTTTTAAAAAAAACATTCACACTTTTTTCTCATTCACACTCACACTCCACACACATTCGCACAGTCTTTTCGGCAACTCTGGCCATTTAAGACTTTATACGATAACCGTTGTAATTAATAAATGTATTTGGGGTTCAGGCATTTCTATTTAAGCCATCTGGTATCCAAATGGCTTAAATAAAATCATCGGACTGCCTAGGTCCGAACCCGCGACGTTTGGTATAGGAGGTAGGCACTAATATTGATTTAAATGTAAATTAAAAAAACTTCAAAATGCAAAGGGTGCGAAAAAAGGTTTAAGACTTGTCCAAATAAAATTGAACGACAAAAGGCATTACAGATTGGAAGATTGAAAACCGTAGTGAACTAATAAATTGGTTTGAGAGAAAATTTCGGCATAAAATCGGGCCCAGGGCCGTCAAAAGCTTCAAAGATTCTGACAAACAGCGCGTTTTTCAGATGAATTTCATTCAAATTCATTCAACAAGATCTCTTATTCGATTTTTATCAAAAGCTTTGATATCTTTGATACTCCTTAGAGTTCATTTTATGAGTTAGGAATGTAATATATTTGTTTGCCCATTAAAATTCAACCCAGCCCAGACATAGTACTGCCGCCTTCGTGAACTCGTTTTGAATAAAGTTCTTTTTCTTCTCTTAAATCATGCCAATAATACTGGGAACCATCCTACTCGTCCAAATTAAGTTTCTTTTCATCCCTAAGTAACACTCGCCTCCATTATATTAATATATCCCCCTCATAGCTTTGAGAACGAATTTCAGTCGATGTCCTTTATGACCCGTTTTTAACTTAGGTGCTGCTTTTCTTTTTAGATATTCCGCTATATTATTTTGCTTTAGTGCTCGGGAAATTGTTGAGTGACTTGCTGGTGTTGATAAAAATCCAATAAGAGATCTTGTTGAATGAATTTGAATGAAATTCATCTGAAAAACGCGCTGTTTGCCAGGATCTATGAAGCTTTTGGCCGCCCTGGGCAGGCCCCTCTTAAGAAATTCGGCGCCCGTGGGCTACTAGAAATAACGCGCCCCTCTTCCTAAGAAAATACACAGAATGGCAAATGGGAGCGGGGTGTCCGTAAAAGTTATAAAAAAGTATCAGTTAAATATTTTAAGAAAGTGTTTTAATTTAAAAATAAGTGAAAACTAATAAAATGAAAAATGAATTTTTATAAAACTAATAACTAAATAACTAATAAGAACAAAAAATATAGATAATGCCGCCCCCAAAAAGGCTTGCGCCCTGGAACTATAGCCCATTTAGCCCTGTGGTTAGGGCCCCCCCCTGGCCCTGGGTCCGATATTATGCCGAAATTTTCTCTCAAACCAATTTGTTTGTGCACTACGGTTTTCAATCTTCCAATCTGTAATTCATTTTGTCGATCAATTTTATTTGGCCAAGTCCTAAACCATCGATGATGCTTTTTTCGCATTCAGTTAAGTTTAGACCCTTTGCATTTTGAAGTTTTCAAATTTTCATTTAAATTAATATTAAT
>JAKCPI010002382.1:0-62338 GCA_023213315.1 Euborellia annulipes | reverse complement strand
TATGTGAGTGTGACTATTATCTATGGTGTAACTTAACCAAACTAGTTGCAACCTTTCATCTCATCATTATCATTTATTTATTTTCTTTTATAAACTCTTGATTGTATTTTATTAATTATTTTAATTTCTCTAATTATTTTCTTAAATGTGAGTGAATTATTTTAATCAAAATCAGTCTGACATCTTATAAGTAAGTTAATAAAATTTTATTATAAACACATTTTCCTCTTGAATTTTAATTTTATTAACTGTGTTTTAAATTGATTGCATGTTTTATTAATTCATAGGAAGTCTTATGTGATGCAGTTGTAATTCTAAATATTTTTTCCTTTTTATTTAACAGTAAATACAAAACATAAGTTTCCAAATATTGATTTCATTTTTGGAATCAGATAATATTCATCTTTTTCCCTTTTTAAGCTTCTTTTTAAAATTATTAAACGAATATTTATAATGCAGACATCCTTATGTATATATATTTTTTAGAAAAAATCAATTTTTATATTTAAAATTGATTTTCTAATTTGAAAGAGAAGAGAATGGATTTATCAAAATCATTTATGAATTGATACCCTATATATAAATATTGGATCCCACTGATTCTCATCATTAATAAATAAAAAAAAATTTTCTCTTTTATTTTATTTGTTCAACTTTTGGTCTCTAATCGTGTGATTTTCAAGTACAATTTAGTTACAGACACTTGTTATTTGCATTGAAGAGAATTAAACCAGGATTTTTGACTCAAAGTTTAACAAATAGAATATAATAGAAACAATTTTTATGACAAATGTCAGTATAATCCAATATATATATATATAAAGTGCCAAGGTGATTTAATTAAAAGATGGATTCATTCCTCCCGATATATATATATATATATATATATATATTTATAATTTATTTTTAGTTATATATTTATTCAACTACAAGTTATTTATTTTTAATTGATTTTGATAAATTCATTTTCTTACCTTTCCCATTAGAAAAATCATCTTTTATTTATTCTTTTTAATAATCTCTTACATTTACAGTCGATATCCTTTATTTCAAACATGAGAATTTATCTTTTTTAATAAAAAAAAAAATTAATGTTTTACAAATGTTGAATTAAATGGAGAAAAGATCCCAAAATGAAGTAAAAACGATTTGGAAATTTATGTTTTGAATTTAATATCAAATAAGAGAGAATGTGGGAATAAGGGACTAGAATTAATAATATAAATATATACAAGATACATATATTAACTCAATCACAAAAACACACACACACATTGAGATCCCAAATCAATATTTTGGAGTTTAGACTTCACAGTTGGATAAGAATTTGATTTTTGTTTTAACTGTTGTTTACTTGTAAGAGTTACAACGTTTCGGCCACTCATTCTGTGGCCTTCTTCAGGTACAATTCAGATAAGATTACAAAGGTTGTTACATCTGTGACATCACAATCATTTTTGGAAAATTTCGATTTCTCAATGGGATCAAAGTAAATTTAAATATTTTCAGAATTTAATTTATTTTTAGGGCAACTGATAGATACTTAAAATTTTTTTTTAACATTTCAAAGGATATATATCTAAATAATTGCAGAATGCTCTGGCCCGTATGTCACCCTCTGTTTAACCGACTTCCCTTTGAATGAAATTTTTTTTGCACCCTTTTAGAGGACATTATGGACACCCCAGTAAAATCAAATTGGGAGGCTAAAAATATTTTTGAAAAATCGAGGATTTTCCTATTGAAAAGCATTGGGTAGAGAGCTTTTTGTCCCAATTATATCAAATATTCAAAAAAAAAATTACTGTCTGTGTGTGAATATATATATATATATATATGTTCTTGAAGGTTTCCGCGACCGGATGTATGCGAAGACAAGTTTTCTCGGGTTAAGTCGCGTGGGGTGCTGAGATTTACTCGACGTTTCGGCTCTCCTTTTGGAGCCATTTTCAAGAGAGAAGGAAGTTAGGAGGTAATGGTGGAGGGGGGTTGTTTACGGGGTCGCAGTCTTCCTGGTCCCCAGGTCAATTTGGTGGATGACTCAGAGGCGTGGATTGGTCTCTGAGAACTGGAGGAAGGTTGGGTGTGTGTAATTGTGTTCGGTTTAGGTTGACTACGGGGCCTCAATCTGCCTACTCCCCAAGTCGGTGTGTTGGTGGTGTGTTTGGTGGATGCCTCAGAGGTCTGGGTTTGTCTCTGAGGAATGGACAGTGGTTGGTTCTGTGTAATCGGGTTTGTGTTTGGTTTGGGTTGACTTTGGGGCCTCAATCTGCCTACTCCCCAAGTCGGGGTGTTAGCTCTTGGTTCCCGGGGTCTCAACCTGCCTACTCCCCAGGCCGAGAGTAACTGACTGCGAGCCGGAGGTGCAGGTCCTTTTATACCTGTTGCCGGGCATGTGGGCGTGGCTTTGGGAGTCACGTGGCTGTCTCTGATTGGCTGGGCCTGGTCTGGGGGCGTGGCTTTGGGAGTGACGTGCCTGTCTCTGGTTGGCTGGGCTTGGTCTGGGGGCGTGGCTTTGGGAGTGACGTGGCTGTCTCTGGTTGGCTGGGCCTGGTCTGGGGGCGTGGCTTGGTTTGTTGAGATGGATTTGCTGTTGGATATGTTACGTTTGTTTGTGATTGTTTGTGTTTGTTTTGGGGAAGTGATATTGTTGTTTCGGGACAGTTTTGGAGTGTGTGAAGTCTTTGTATTTGTGTGAGCCTTGGTTTGGAGTTTAGGAATAAGTGTTTTCCATGTTGTTGGGAAATTGAGGGCGTCGTCTCTTTTGTTTAGCCAAAAGGAGAGCCGAAACGTCGAGTAAATCTCAGCACCCCACGCGACTTAACCCGAGAAGAACTTGTCTTCGCATACATCCGGTCGCGGAAACCTTCAAGAACATATATATATATATACCACCACACAACCCAACACATCTCAAAGACAAACACAAGCCTCGGAAACATCCGGCAATACATCGACTGGGGGAGTAGGCAGATTGAGGCCCCAAAGTCAACCTAAATCAAACACAGACACGATCACACATACACACACCCAATCCAAATCTCAGAAACAAACCCAATCTCCTAACACATCCACTAACCAAACCAATAACACATCGACTTGGGGAGGCAGACTGAGGCCCCGTAGTCAACCCAAACCGAACACAAACGCAATTACACACACTCAACCTTCCTCCTGCTCTCAGAGACCAAACCAAGCCTCTGAGGCATCCAAATTGACCTGGGGACCAGCAAGACTGCGACCCCGTAAACAATCCACCCCAACAATTCCCCCCTAATTCCATACTCTTGAAAATGGCTCCAAAAGGAGAGCCGAAACGTCGAGTAAATCTCCACATCACACGCGACTCAACCCGAGAAAACTTAAACACCGCTCAACACAAACCCACCTGCTGGTTACGATACGTAGACGACACATTCGTCATCTGGCCACATGGCAAAAACCACCTGGACAACTTCCTAAACCATCTCAACAGCATACATCCCCAGATCCAGTTCACATTAGAAATCGAGAAAGACCTCTCACTCCCATTCTTAGACGTCCTTATCACCAAAAACTTAAGCAAAGGTTTCTCACACACAGTATACAGAAAACCAACCCACACAAATCGGTATCTAAAGGCCGATTCCCACCACCACCCAGCACAATTAAACTCAGTAATCCGTACCCTCGTAACACGTTCTCTCAGACTAACCGACAACCAAAACAGACAAAAAGAAATACATAAACTAACCGAAGCACTAACCCAAAATGGTTACAACAAACACCAGGTACTTAAACACATACACAATGCGGGAAAACCAAAACCACCAACACAAACTACAAGGGAACTTGAAGATCCAAACACACACAAGGCATTCCTCCCATACATAAAAGGCATAACAGATAAAATTGGCCGCATTCTCCAAAAGAAAGACATAAAACCCATTTTCACCACACACCAAAAACTATCAAACCTAATAAGAAACCCGAAAGACACCATTCCGAATGAATCCCCCGGGGTCTATGAAATACCTTGTGCAGAATGTCACCGGTCATACATAGGTCAAACCAACAGACGAATCAATTTTAGAATTTATGAACACAAAATAGCACTAAGGAAACTCGACCCGCAATCAGCCATCGTTAAACACCACAATGAAACTGGCCATACCATGAACTTCGACCAAAGCAAAACAATAGAATCAATAGACAACTTCCACACCCGCATCACACGTGAAGCCATAGAAATCCACAAAAGGCCAGAATGTCTAAACAAAAGAGACGATGCCCTTAACTTCCCGTCTACATGGAAACCTCTAATTCCAACGCTGAGAAAAAGACCACCCAGGCAGGTCAAAGACAAGGATCAAACACCTCGCATTCCACACACACCCGTTAACCAATCAATTATCAAAACTAACATTAAAAAAGGGATTACTACTAACAAAGGGACCTCCATTAGCAAGGTCATTAAACCTAACAAAGGGTCCCCTTCCACCACACTAATTAAGCAGTCCATTATGATTCAAAAAGGGATTATCACTCCGAAACCAATTAGCTCTAAAAATGGGTCAGGCAACAACAAAGGAATGACCATTAGTACCCCAATTAACTCAGGTATAAAAGCAGCAAACCCAACCGAGAAGGCTCAGTCGTCAGATAGCCAGCGAGCATTCAAGACCTCGAGCGCCACAGCAGTAAGACAAACCAAAACACAAATCACTTCGACCATCAACACGCAAACCGCCACCACACAACCCAACACATCTCAAAGACAAACACAAGCCTCGGAAACATCCGGCAATACATCGACTGGGGGAGTAGGCAGATTGAGGCCCCAAAGTCAACCTAAATCAAACACAGACACGATCACACATACACACACCCAATCCAAATCTCAGAAACAAACCCAATCTCCTAACACATCCACTAACCAAACCAATAACACATCGACTTGGGGAGGCAGACTGAGGCCCCGTAGTCAACCCAAACCGAACACAAACGCAATTACACACACTCAACCTTCCTCCTGCTCTCAGAGACCAAACCAAGCCTCTGAGGCATCCAAATTGACCTGGGGACCAGCAAGACTGCGACCCCGTAAACAATCCACCCCAACAATTCCCCCTAATTCCATACTCTTGAAAATGGCTCCAAAAGGAGAGCCGAAACGTCGAGTAAATCTCCACATCACACGCGACTCAACCCGAGAAAACTTATCTTCGCATACATCCAGTCGCGGAAACCTTCCAGAACATATATATATATATATATACACGTATGAGTTGGAAATTTTTCCTAATTCTCTTTTCTTTTTTTTTCTAGTTTTACCTGCTGCACTTGTCTTCTCGAGTCAAGTTGAGACAAAGCCTGCAGAGAGGACTTGACAGGGACAACAGGCCGTGTCACTCCGGCCCAGAATTCCTATAGTTTCTACTTTTTGGTAAGTACATCTACACTTTATAGTTAGATACATTCATTAAGTAAGGATCAAACTATGGATTTTAATACAAATTTTTATATTAGGCCCCCTATTTGCATAATAAAATGCATCGAAATTTGTAAACAACATAAAAAGTGAAAGAATATACTAGAGGTATACTGAATCTCTATATAAATATTTAATATATGCGATATTACTATTCTAATTGTTCTTGTTATTAGAATTTCATCCATTATAGAAGTTTCGGTGATTCCTCCCCCTTTTTCCAGATATCAAAAGGTTTCCTCAATCGTGGTGGTTATTTATATGCATCTAATATCAGAGGCGTATATATAACCAAAAATATTTTTAAAATACCATATATACATTAGCCCCGGACCCTCTCAAAGACAAAACTTTTATTAAAAAATGCTTATATATTAATATATTTCTTTTTTTTTTAATTACTTTTATTGATGCAACGCACTTTCTCATAACAAAAATATAGAAATTGGCCATATATATATATATTTGAAAAATTTCGGAGGGGCCCGGGCCCCTTAGGCCTCCCCCCCCTATAAATGCCCCTCGAATATAGGCAGGGTTATACACAGGAATAAATCCCTGGGACGTACTCCTTTAAACTTCATTCATAAAATCCTAATGAGAAATTATTTTCACTAGATTGCCTGATCTCTAAGGAATAAATTCTTAAACAATTTCTCTTTTGCAGGTTTTCGTGTTTCTCCAGTGAAATTGTGTTCAGTGTTCAGTGCTCAGTGTTAAGTGTTCAGTGTTCAACTAGTGCAATCAACTGGATCAGCTCTACGAGTGCAGAGAGCTTCGATGGATCAGCTCTACGAGTTCCAGGCAAGCAGCTTCGAGCGACCGTCAACCCCTCAGGAGGTGAATATTTTATACTCTAAACATACCCTTATAAATCCAAAAATATATAAATGATGTGATTTTAATTTCTTTTTTTCTTTTTTGTTACAGATTCCTGAGGGTCAACAGAACAAAGGTATTAAGCATGGTGCAAAGATATTAAAGGGGATAGATTAGATTAGGTTTTTTTAGGATGTACATTTTATTTCAGCTGACAGCACGAGAAAGAGAAACAGCCTCTCCCGCCGCGGGACTTCATTATCATCCTAGTATCCAGGGCTTAAGGTATGATTGTTAAATGAATAATTGTATTTACTTTTGAATATTTAAAATTTAGAAAATGTAGTTTAAAAGCTTTAAATATAGAGGGGTGGAGGGTGCACCATGCCAACGAACCAACGAGAGGGATTTTTTTTTTTTGAACCTGTAACTACTTCTCGTGAAACAAATAGTGGAGAAACCAACGTGAATACTTTCATTTTATGCCTCTTTTGGATATTCGTTGTTGTTATTAGCTTCAGGTGCCTACTCTAATCTTTTAGCTAATTCGTTTTGATTAGGATTCCTTGATGATTTGTTTCTTTAATTTAGGATCCAATAGAGAGCTAAAATGAAACTTATTCTCGTTGATTTCTTCCATGAACGGTTCATAAGGAGATGCGGTCAGATCTAATTGATAAATTGAGGCTCAGGTTCTCAAGTGTTCTTGTGTTTTGCGTTTTATTGTTTCATTCGTGAGTCTGATATGTTTTTGTATCTTTGAGGGTGGGTTTGAGGTGGCTCTATAAGTAAATCGAGTCAGGGAAGGGTTGCCATTTCTCCAGGAATAGCCTGGAGGGTCCAAATTGCAATCCTTGAGGCTAGGAACCCGAGGGCTCCACCGATCTGATGGTGGAGACGGGGTTACAAATACTCTCTCTATTGTCTTCGTATTTTGTATTAGGCTAGGTAGGATCTCTTCCTGGTTAGCCCCCGCACTCGTTTGCTTGTAATCCAAAAAATCACGTTCATTCTCATTGATACGATTTATTCAGACTCCCTGTTTACGGTAAAAATATATATATATTGATAAAATATATATATATAAATTCCTTCTTGCTGTCCTTTTTTATTATTTTCATTTACTACATACACTTTTTATTGTAGTAAATGAAAATTACTTTTTTTATTTAGTGTTTATGTGAGCGTGAAAAAGTGAGAGAAGAGAAAAAACTTTCAATATTTTTTGGGAAATTAAAGGTAAACATAAATTAGAACATTAATTCAAAATTCTTATAAATTAACTGATTAGAATTAAGACTAATTGAAATTTTTTTTTAGGTCAGGGATTATGATTATAATATGTTTAATAGCACAATTGACTGATTTAAATATTTTCCATAATTAAATAATTATTGTCGGAAAACTAAAAGAGAGATGAGAGAAAATGCGATGAGATTATTTATATACACTTTCAACAAAGTGATTTTTGAAGACTTTGGTGCCTATTCTGTAATGGAATAATATTGACATACTGGGAAAGAGAGAAAATTTTCAATATTTTTTTGGAAAGTTAAAGGTAAACATAAATAAATTAGAACACTAATTCATAAATATATATAAATTAACTGATTAGAATTAAGGCTAATTTAAATTTTTTTTCAGGTCAGGAATTATAACATGTTTAATTGAGGCATTTAAATATGTTCCATAAGTAAATAATTATTGTCGGAAAATTAAAAGAGTTAATTTTTTGATTTGTGTGAGAGAAGAGAAAAAATCTCGCAAATGAAAGGTAAATAGTACACTAACTTGATATTCTCATAGTTAACTGATTAGATTCAATACTAATTCAATTTTTTTTTTTTTTAGGACGACTCATTTTCATAAATAAATAATATTTATCCAAAAGAGCGACGAAAGATGTGTTCACTATACATCTGACTTTATAATAAATATATGAAAAGCGTATTTAACTTCACAGCTCATCGGTTCTAATCTTTTCATTTGCCTTGTTCTTTAAGCAATGAAGTCAAAATTTAAATTTATGCTCTTATTCTGTAATGGAATGTTTTTCCTAGTAGATATTAGAGGAGTAATTGCTGAAAGGTAATTTTTTAAATATTATAAAATTAATATATTATACATTTAAATAATTTCGATTGAATATTATTAGTTAGAATAAATTTTTTTTTCAGATAACTTGTAGATGATCTTCTAAAATATAGAAAACATGAATGAAATCTCAGAAAATTGACAATTTCGATTCTCAAGCAAAACACCGTCCAGAAAAAATTATATTATATTTGCCATTCACTCATTTATTTTGCGAATTATTTCTTGTGATAAAATTGAAACAAGTCGAGAAATGAAGTTGCTGAAGTTAAATTTCTTAGAAGAAAAGAAAATTTCATCCACGTAAAAATTCCAACATTCAAGAATTGAAATTGACTCATTTGTGTCTGTTACTGGAGGGTGAGATTATCTCGCACCTTTCAATCCCGATGAGGAGATTTCTCGAACACGAACATTCCTTAATCCCAGTTCCTTAATTTGCAGCTTGTCCTGCTCAGCTATTCGCCACCTCATTCAAGAAACTTTTCTATAAATCATTTGGACATCATTTACTAATATTAAAATACTAGATATAGATCGAAGAATGTCCTAGAATTTGTTTCTTTTTATTTTCTACCTCTTCAAGATACAGTGAAAAGTAAATTTTTTTTTAAATGACCACAAGCTGCTAGAGTAAGGCCATTTATTCATTGGATCGAAGGGATTTAAAAGAAGATGAAGATAATTTTTTGGGGGCTTGGAAGGAACCTCTGCGTGGTGCCTCCTAGTAACGTTGGCTTATCTAAAAGACTCGGCTAATTCTTCCAAACAACAACAAAATACTTCAAACAGAATTGTAAAAAGATGAAATTATAAAGCAGCCCGATAAAAAATAAAAATTTTTTATATTGTTATAAGCTCAGGCATTCCAAAAAAGGACGCTTTATTCCCTTAAAATTTGAATCGTTTCTTACAAAATTTATATGATCTTATTCTCAAGTTAGCACAGGGTCCTTGAGGTCGAAAACTTAAAATAGACATCCTAGAGTACCCCCAAATAACCTGTAAAATTTCTACAAGCAAGCTCAACACATTATCAATTAATAAATATTGCCTATATGTCCGGTGTTCATTTTTTAGAAAATAAATATAAGATTTTTATTTTAATTCGTTTAAGGTCTTTTTAGACCTTGTCTCTATTACAATTGCAAATGTAAAATAAAAAAATAATTAAACATATTATTTGAATTAATTAAAATTAAAAGGCATGATGAAATTCAATGATCAAATATTGAAAAAAGAAAAGTAAAATAAATAAATGGATTTATTTTAAAAATAATTTGAATTCTTACAAATATATAAAATTATTCTTCCTGAGATAAGTTTGGAGCGAACGTAAGTGGCTGACAATCTAAGTTTCGTAAATTAATTAAGACACATTGTCGAGTTTCAACGAATCGTGGAATACAGACAAGTCGAATGGGTGGGCCATCTGGAAGAATAGAAAGTAATTTAAATATTTATTAATAAATATATGAAATATATGATCAAAGGCTTAATTTAAATGCAATAGGAGGTGGTTGGAGATTTTTGCAAAATTATTTAAGTGACAAATGAGAGTATATCGAAAAAGTGACAAGGTAAACATATTACATTGCCCCAAAATAACTTGTCAAGTCTGAATCGAGCCATTCATTGAATATTAATATTATATTCAAATAAATAGATCTCGTAAACTATATAACTATATATATACAAATATATTCCTAAATCTCATTCCAGTCGAATGAAATAAATTAGCAATTAAATTTTTGATATTTTTCATAAAATTTTAATTTCTAAATTTTTAAATATTTTTTATGAATAGAGAATAGATTACCTGAAGTAAGAAGTTTCGTATCAAACGACGGTTGATTTCCAGCAAAATATATTTGAGGACGATTTTCGATCATTAAAGGATCTTTTCCTTCAAAAGGATAAGAAGCTGAAAATTAATATACTGTAATAATTATTTGTACCTTAATTATTATTTTAATATTGAATTAATTATAAAATAATAATACCCAGAGTGTCAGGACAAGTTGGGGCTAAATGTCTCCAGCGTAGAGTGTGCTCAAGTATATCTAGAGGTGTCCCAAGGGTGCAGGTTTTGGCCAAATCATCAATTGGTTGGCCAGAAGTGCCAAGTACGTAACGACCGTTCAGAAGAGATCCATATGGATTTGTTACTCCTTGGAAGGTTTCATATTTATTGGACTAAAAAAAAAAAAATAATTTAATAGTATAAAAGAAGTCACACAGCACAGTTGTGTACTGTGCTGTCACACCAGATTTTTTTTGTGTCGATGGAAATGCATGAACCTGTTGATTGTTAATGGGCATACATTTCTATTATTTTTCTTTGCTTTTGTTTTGTTGTATTTGATATTGTATTTAAATTTGTATTGTGTTTGTTGGACCTAGCCACTGAGGACTGGTGCCTCTAAGCGGGTCGTAATAAATTTATTTATTCATTTCCTATAGTACCTTAGTTCCAAATTTGAAAAATCTGAAATACTACATCAGTAAAGTGTAGTTCAAACAATTTTCAGGGTAAAATAAGAATATACATTTTAAAGAGGATCTAAAAAATAATTGATTTCTGGAATCTAAATCGTTAGAGCCAATTCTGAAAAAAAAAAAAAAAAAAAAAATGAAAAAGTACAATGAGGGACAATATTAAGTCCCAGCCATGCGTTGTCTACTTTGATCTATTTCATTGTTTTTAAAAAAATATTAAATATTTTTTAATGGAAACTTTCATGGTTCAAACCTAGAAAATTACCAATAAAGATTTTCATTTTCTTTTATAAAAACCATGAAATAATCACAAGTAGAAAACGCATGGGTGGGACTTAATATTGTTCCTCACTGTACATCAGTAAAGTGTACTTCAAACAATTTTCACAAAAATTTTTATTGATTTACTTTTTAAAGAGCATGTAAAAAATCAGTGATTTTTGAATTTTAATTTAAATCGTTAGAGCCGAATTTGAGAAATTCGAAAAAAAAACTGAAAAAGTACTTCAGTAAAATACTAGTACTTTTTGGCTGATTTTTTTCAAAAGCTTATTTTGAGCAACCTGGAGGGTACAGCGTTTTCTACTTGATATTATTTGATTGTTTTTATAAAAAAAAATAAAAATCTTTATTGAACATTTTCTAAGTTTGAACCATGAAAGTTTACATTAAAAAATATATAATATTTTTCTTAAAAACAATGAAATAATCACATGTAGAAAACGCATGGGTAGGACTTAATATTGACCCTCACTGTACCTAACTTAAATATAAAATTTCAATCCAATAACTCAATTCTTTCATACTTATAATTGTTATATACCCACACACACAGACCAATTTGCAGGATCCACTTTTTTGGACTCAAAACATGTATATCCATTAAAATCTCAACATCGAATTTTTGACATGATTACAATACTTTCTCTATATATATTACATGTAAGAGAAAGTAAAAAGTGTGTATTTTATATATAGTCAGTGGCGTATTCAGGTTGAGTGGCTCCATTTTCTAAATTTAGTTTCTCTTTAATTTTTCATATCATACTCAGAAATAGAGGGGGAATTGATACTCGGATTTTAGAACATGTTTTAAAAGCTTAGTAATTGATCTTTGATTTTAAAAGAATTTGATCTCAAATAATTTAAGAAAAATGTTTATATATACATAACCTTTGGAATTTTTTAAAATAAATGTAAAACTTAAATAAGTATATATTCACCTTTGGGAACATGCAATAGTGCATAGGTTGTTGTGGTAACATGTGATTTGATGGGTCAAATTCTCCTGGCATAACATCAACGGAGATCACTGACTGAAATTATTAATAAATTTATTTAGTTTTTTTAATAAAACCAAATAAAACTGATATAACAAATTAAAGAAAAACTTACTGCAATATCGGCCAAAAGGTTATCAAGTTCTCGTAAAATTTTAACCCTTTCTGCTGCAGCTTCTTCGGCATTTTTGGAAGAAGTATATGTTTTTGTTTCATGATTTTTTTTTCCTCTTACTACTCAAAAGATTTCCAGCAAGAATAAGACGTACTACTTGAGATTGTCCTCTCTGATCATCGTCACCTCCAATGAGTCCAGAAAGCCAATCAGTGAACAATTGAAGACTAAGAAGAGATCCGGCATTATTTTCTGTATCTAATCCACTGGCAAGAACAAGCCACCTAAAATAAAATAAAATAATAAATTAAATATTAATAAAATAACAATATATATAGAAAAAGCAGAAAAAATTATCATTAGTTCTTTTTTTTCTTTTTTTATCTTTTACTTTCTCTTACCCTATATATGAAATATATAGAGAAAGTATTGCGATCATGCGATCATGTCAAAAATTCGATGTCGAGATTTTGATGGATATATATGTTTTGTGGCCCCCTGAGTCCAAAAAAGTGGGTCCCGCAAATTATCGGTGTGTGTTTTAACCAGGAAGGAAATTTTTTTTAATCTCGGGGGGGGGGGGGGGGAGGGATTACCCCCCTGTATCCGCCCTTGTTTACAAAGTATATCAGTAATATTTTGTGAAAATTGTTGTACACTTTGCTGATGTAATTCAGTTATTTTCAAATTCACTTTCCGGCTCTTCCTTCCACAGAGCCAATGTTGAATGGGGATTTGTATGTTAATTTTGATTCAAAAGGGGGTCCTTTTTGGAACATTTTCCAATTCTTATGAAATTTTGTATTTATTTAGGATTCTCTATTGTGTATAAAATAATGAGATTAAAATTTTGAAAAATAATTATAGTTTATTTCAAGCAGTCAATTTTAAACATTTAAAATAAACAGAGCCTATGGAAATTTTAAATCAATTGACTTTTTTACTTTTTACTTATGAAATGCAAGTGGTCAAGTTTGAAATTGACATGTAATGTCAATTTGTTTTCTTAAATTACCCTTTTTTTTGCTGCAATATCGCGAAGAAATGGCTTTTCAACACGCCGGATTAGCCGGTATGCCTGAGTATCGAAGTCCAGATTTAAATAAAGAACAAACCTATCATTATCCAGTTCGGGTGGGTTTGGCAGAGTTTGTAGAGGCGGTCCACCAAAACAGAAATCTTCAACAACAAAATTGCCATCCTGATTTCGGTGTCCCATTAATGCTATAATAACGCCCGTGGAGATTTCATTTGATTTAAGAACCTCGCTTTGAAGTTTTATCCGTTGAACTTCATCTTCAAGCATCATCCAATCTTCTCCTGAACAATAAGATTTGTTCGGCTGAAGTGGCAATGCATGCTAAAAAAAACAACATTGTATTAATAAGTTAATAAGTATATATGATGCCTACGACCCTGTGTCATCTTGTAAAACCCTATAATTCAAAAAGGTTTGATGTTAATATATGACTCCGTCTAAATAAATGTATCATCAATGTACCTCTTCACTGATATCTCTCAAAATACTGGGTTTCAAAGATTGAATTTTGAAAAGAGTTCCAATAATCACACACTTAGCATCAATATCTTCTTTATCCAAATCTTGAAGAGGCTTGATTGGAATATTAGGAAATCGATCACCGGCATTTTTGGCTAAAATAATTTTTAAAGTAGCTAAACGTGCGGCATAAAGAAATGAATACTGTTTTTCAAAGTCTCTTTTTGATAATAAAAAATTTGACGAAAGATTTTCATAAGGAAGTTCTTGACGTTCTACAACAAGATGAGAATCCTCGGGTGAAATATGTCCTGAATATTCACCAAGCATTATTTAAAAAAGTTTTAAAACATTTAGAAAAAAAATAAAATAAAATGACAGACAAATAAGCGGGAAGAATTTAAGGATCATAGACCAGAGAGTATATAAAATACAGAAATGAAACTGTGTTACGTTTTGGTGTTTTTCCGCTCTGAGAAGCACGAGTAGGAATCGATAAAAAATAAGCGCTAAAATCAAAACATTTTTCAACTTAAAAGTTCATAAAGATTGGCTACCAAACATATTAAATAAGTAGGGGTCTAAATGGCCATAGATGCCGAAAAAGAATTTAAATAAAAATATTTAAAAAAAGTTCATAAAGAATATATGCATATATACCCTGACAGCAAAAGCCACCAAGAACAGACAAAATTCTGGTAGGTGGCCTAGAAAAACGAGCGTGTGGAACGTAGATAAATAAATAAGAGAAAGACAGCAATCAGCGAATTAGTAGTTAACAATTATATATTTTATATATATGAAGGGCTTAGTGGAAGATAGCCATAAGCCACAATACAATTGTTTCGAGATATTGACAAATTAAAGTTTGACTCAAATCTGTAAATCAGCCACTTAATTTATAATTTTCTTTATAAAAATGAACACTTGTATGTCTTTTAAAACATATAGTAGAAAATGAAACATTAATTCTCACTGGTTTATGTTTTAAAAGCATTTATAATGAGCAAGAAAACGAAAATGGGCTTATGTCTTTATTCACCGGAAAAATGGCAATTTGATTTATATATATATAAATTTATATTTTCTCTTGGCTCCTTGTAATTTACAATATTTTAGAATGATTACACTTATTTAAAGAAAACACAGTATTTGAGAAAGAATACATACGGGTCATTTTATTTTATATTTAGCGCACATTTCGTTATTTATAAAACTAGAAACCTGTGCTAGAAACACTAGTAAAATATAAAAATTGATAAATTATTTTAAAATAAAATATAATAGTATTATATAATATTAAATTTATCAATAACATATATAAAAATAAATTTAAATTTGTTAATGCCAAAAGTTGCTTGAACATGAACACGTTCAACAGCAAATGTGTCAAAAGTTAGTGTCAGTGTCATTGTGTGTACTCTCATTCCACGTTGTTTTTCAAAAAAAAAAAATAAGATTTTAAACCAAAAGCTTCTTCCTCGTTGATAATTTATTTAACATTCCAAACATGTATTTATTATAATTAAAATAATATTAATCAAGAGAGGCAAAGAAATAAAAACGCTTCCAATATGGCACCGACGATACGTCAACGAATGCAAGCGAGTGAGAAAAAAAGGGAAATTAAAAAGTTACCAATGAAAAAACCACCAGTTACTAATAACAAGTAATAATTTATTTATTTATTTATTTTTTAAATAAATTCTGTTAATTTATAACTCTTCCTTTCAGGATTAGCGATGAGGTTCTGACAACTTTAAACCCTTTAACGATAGGTCTCGTTTACCCAAATGGCGAGACGGCATTTAAAGCTTTGCTCTCTGCTCGATTTTGTGCTGCTATTTGGAGTCATATTACCGATTGTGATGAAACATTTAATTATTGGGAACCGGTAAGAAAAATCACTTTGTTTGACAGGTGTCAACAAATTTGCATTGCCCCCTTTGTTAAATAATTTTTAGAATTATAAAATTATAATAAATTTCTTATTAAATAGAAACTTTCTTGTGTCAATTTGATTAACTTTTAGATCAGATTCTTCAACAAGCAATATTTGGTTAAAATAAAGATTCAGTTATTTATATAGGTGTGTATATATATATAGCGGTGTGTACAAAAAGAAACTGAACTTTTGCTGTATCAGCTTTATTGCTTTTTGAATAACATTTTAAGCACTGGCCCCTTCAAAATACTCCCCTCTACTGCCAATACACCGTCCCATCGTTTCTTCTATTTTTGGAACGCCTCCTGGAACACATTTTGTGTGACGGCTCGCAGGCTTCTCAACGCAGTGTCCTATATCTCCTCTATGTTTTGGAAACGATGTCCTTCCAACGTGTTTTTCAGTTTGGGTGTAATATATATAGAATAAATAGAGGAGAGGAATTCAATAAGAACACGAGATAATTTTATTTAACAAAAATTAAGCAATGATGATAATAAACAATATTAATTAATTATATTATTCTTTAATTAAGTAATAATGGTTTCTTATTACCACATTGGGAAACATGAAAAAGGATGCTGTGCGAAGGAAGAGGGCTGAATTGTGGGAAAACCAGAGTTGGATGTTGCATCATGACAATGCGCCAGCTCACGTGTCCTTGTCTGCAGCTATCTAGCAAAATACCTCATTCCCGTTGGGGCCCATCCACCGTATTCTCCGGACCTAGCCCCAGCAGACTTTTTTCTGTTTCCCAAACTGAAAAACACGTTGAAAGGGCGTCGTTTCCAAATCATAGAGATATAGGAAAATGCACCGAGATATATATCTCGAAACGTTTCCGGAGTCGAGCACATAAAGACTTTTTATTTAGCTGAACCTGCCCTTATTTAAATCAAATAATAATAATCCTCTGAATGAAATATAATAATTGCCTAGTGAGATTGAAAGCTCATGGTTAATGGCCTTTGGTCTAGATTAATTTAAGTTTTTAAATAAAATAAACTTTTTATTAAATCGATAATATATCTTTTTCAGAGTCATTATCTTCTCTTTGGCCAAGGATTACAAACTTGGGAATATAGTCCGGACTATGCCTTAAGATCCTATACTTATTTATTAATCCATGCTGTTCCTGGTTGGCTTTATCATCGATTTTTACAACCAAATAGAGTACTTATTTTTTACTTTTTAAGATGTTTACTTGGACTTACTTGTGCTTTTTGCGAGGTCTATTTTTACAAGTAAGTAATTTATGATAAATCGATACTTGGAAATTAAAAGGTCGTAAAGGACAAAAATAAGTTATATAAACAGAAATGTTCAGCTTTTTGAGGTTTACAAAACATGCTAATTAAAATTTTGCTCTCTCAAAAAGAGTGTTTTTTTACGCCATTAAATTTTTTATAGATGTGTTTTTCAACCTAAAACTTTGCGCAAATTTGTCAAAAAGGATTAGAAATTCTGAGAAGAAATATCTTTCAAAGACTTAAATAGTACTAAATTTAAAAAAGTTACGAGGCAAAATGTTTTTTTTTTTTTTTTTTTTTGTTTTTTTGTCTCTCCTGAAAAGTAGCATTTTGTCCTTTACGACCTTTGAATTTCCAAGCATCGATATATACTCAATTCTTTTGTAAGCCGATAGATAAACTTTTAGCAATATATTTTAATTTGGCACACGGGATATGTCTTCCTTTTTCAATGATTTTTATTCATTTCAGGGCAGTCTGCCGTGAATTCGGTGTTCAAATTGGTCGACTATTATTGGCTTTTCTAGTCTTTAGTGCTGGGATGTTTATTTCAGCCACTGCGTTTCTTCCCTCATCTTTCTCAATGTAAGAATACATTTTTAAATTTTAAATGATATGTAGCAAAGTTCTTAGTTCTCTAGGGAGTAAAGCAGCAATGATCACTGCTTGAAATCGCCACTTTCCCTTGGGATAGTTTTATTCCATTATAAAACACTTAACAATATTCCTTCAATTGGTGTTCGTGGAAATGCTCTAGAAATCGTCCAGTAATTTTTTTATAAAATCTTCACATAGATCTTCACCACATTCTTCAACCTTTAATTTCAAAATATAAACATTTTAAAATAAATTATCATCTAATTATAGATAAACAATTGGTAAAGCCCGCAGGCAAATGCATCAAATTTATTCTTACTCACTATTTGGAAATTATACGATTGCTCGCCTTCGGGAAAATTTCAAAGTTTTAAATTTCTCTCTCTGACTCAGCTTCCTCTCACTCTAACCAGTCAGCGAGAGAAAACAGGAACATAAAACGGAAGTCACTGGCTAGCAGTGGCGTAACTCAGGGGGGCGAGGGGGGCTCGAGCCCCCGCCCCAGGCGCATCGAGACCTTGGCGCCCCCGAAACCGGCATAGGCGCCCTACAGCCTCTAAGATATAGCCCAGCGTATGTGATTTTATCATATTCTTTTCATCGATTGTCTTAAAAAATTGATTGTTTTCTTTTAAAATTATATTACACCTTGAATTCTACTATTTTTTCAAACCCGCCCATTCCCGCCCGAGATTTAGTGAATGAATGAACGAATGTCTAGCAATTTTTAAATAAAATTTCATTTGCATGCCCGTCCGCCCGAACCCGTTTATTTAGACTTGCTACCCGCCCGTAATTTTTTCATGGCCTCCAAAGCCCGCCCGGCCCGGTCCGCGGGCCGGGTAGGTAACGGGCCTACGGGCCAACCCGTACCCGTGCAGGGCTCTAATCGGGGGTTCGGATCCCAGGCAGTCCGATGATTTTATTTAAGCCATTTGAATACCAAATGTCAAAGTCAAAGTCTTATATGGCCTAAGTTGCCGAAAAGACTGTGTGCATGTGTGTGTGAGTGTGAATGGGAAAAAAGTGTGTGTTAAAAAAAAACATGGGGAATGACTTCCCCGAGACTTTCTCGTATATTCTATTGGAATTACGTCTGGGTGTGTGTGTGAACACGATTGCTTAAAAACCAAAGCAGCTAGATCGATGAAATTTGGTATATGCTCCTTACACTAAAATTGTAGATTTCTATCAACTTTTGGATTAAATTCGTCACTTGGAAGTAGTACTTTTCCTAATAAGTTTTTTCAGAAATTTCGAAATTTTCAATTTCTTTGTCATATTATGATAAAATACTCAATTTTAAAAAGTTTTTATTCTTTGATATTTTTCCGAAAACTGAATAGTTTTTGAAATAATCACAGAAGAAAACGACATTTTTCTTAAAAGCAAAGAAAAATCAAAACAAAATCATACAGGTGTCATTAAAAAACATGTAAATATAAACAAATTCGATCAGATGGCTTAAATAAAAATGCCTGGACCCTAATATATATAAATTCATAAATAACGGTTATCGTAAATGTCTTATATGGCCTGAGCTGCCGAAAAGACAGTGTGAATGTGTGTGAGTGTGAATGAGAAAAAGTGTGAATGTTTTTAAAACAAAAAAAAAAAAAAAAACAAATTCGATGAGGAAATTACAGGATGCAAGAAATTTGCCCGCCGAAGGCGGGCAATTGCTCGCCGAAGGCGAGCAAGGGGTCCAGGGCGGAGCCCCTGGAAAATCGGCGCCCTAGATAGCTTCGCCCCCCCCGCCCTCAAAGGCTGGTTACGCCGCTGCTGGCTAGCGCTTTATATTATACAATAGTATGAATGATGATGATGATAAATAACCCTAGGTTAAGTTTCGAAGGAATTTTATTTTAGCTTATGCGCATTTGAACGTTAATTCATCATCTTCAGACCTATGACACAAACTGAGGGAAATCCTTTTGTTTATTATTAGAGCCCATGGGCGTAACTAGAATGGTACCAGTGGAAAGGGGAGCAGAAGGCTCCCCGCCCCAAGAAAAATAGAGACAATATGGGGCGGAGGATGGCTGGTCCCATGACCTCCTAGCCAAATTTCCTAGTTACGCCCTTGCTTGTGCCTTTAGATGTTTTTAGTTTATTTTTAGTGAAGTGGTGTAATATATAATATCTATGAAAGAATATTGGTGAATTTAAATAAACGACCTTCTGAAACATTTCTTAATTAATCAGCAAATCTTGAGCAACTAACTCTTCGTGTAGGCCCGGGAGCCGTGGCTCAGTGAGAAGACATTAGCTTCTCGCACCGGAGTCCCGGGTTCGCTTCCCATCCCAAGCGAGAAAAATTTATTTCATTTGATTTGACTACAAATCATTTGAAATAAATAGGGATGGGGTCTAAATGGCCTTAGATGCCGAAAAAGACCTTAAAAAAAAAAAAAAAAAAACTCTTCGTGTAAAGATTTATAATCAAATTTCCTTTTTCTAGGTATATGACTTTGCTCTCTCTTGGTGCTTGGTATCATCGAAAATATGAACTTGCCATTTTTGCTACTGCTCTTTCAACATTCCTGAGTTGGCCTTTTGCAGCTCTTATTGGGTATGACCAACATGTTTTTTAATCTTCACTATTTTATAATTATCCATACTCTATTCCTACAGGTTACCTATAGCTTTAGATCTTCTTTTCCGAAGAAAAGAATTTTACAGATTTACAAAATGGTCATTTATTTCTCTCGTGATTATTCTTGTAAGTATATTCATTAAGAAATGAGGCGTATTCAAAAATTGTCGAATCAAATTTCGGAGAATCTTCAAATTACTTTGTATTTTTTTAGTTTTTTCTTACTAGAATTTTAAGTGACTTAATTTTTTGATAATCTTTCCAAATGTTGAAATTTTGTTCGACATTTATTTGACCACATTAAAAAAAATTTCATATATATCTTAAAATAAATCAGGATTAATTTCATGATTCGTCTCAACCCTATTATTAATTATTATATAATAAGTTTTTCATTAATATTTCTCTCTCTCTATATATATATATATATGTATATATCTTTTATTTTTAGACGCCAATGGTGAAAATTGATTCTGATTATTTTGGAAAATTAGTCATTGCTCCTTGGAACATCGTTCGTTATAATGTGTTGACATCTCATGGACCTGACATATATGGCACAGAACCATGGACATTTTATTTCATAAATGGTTTTCTCAATTTTAATTTTGTGTTTCTTGCGGCACTAGTCACACCACTTGTTTTAGTAAGTAATATGATTTCTATAATAAAATAAAAAAAATACAGTACTTTAAAACAGGGATAGCCACTCTTTTGAGCAAGCTGTCCATATTTCAGAAATAATATTTTCTGACAGGCAACGCACCTAATTTTTTTTCTTTTTGTTGGATTAGCGCAATTATCAATTCTATTTCAAGAAGAGGAAGATTTATTGTTATTTTTACCAAGGTCTTGAGGTAAAAAAATAATAATTTATTGTTTTCTTTAACCACAAGACCTTGGTAAAATCATAATAAATCTTCCTCTTCTTGAAATAATTTTTTTCTTGTTAACGTCTCTGGATGTGATGTTCTTTTGGTTATATATAAAATGAGCGCCACAATTAAGTCCTTACCTGGGAGCCTTGAGTATATGGTACGGATGATTTTATTTTACCTTTTCGGTCATTAAAATTATTTCACTATATACCATATATTAAACCATATTCTCAAGGCTCTATCTCCCAGGTGGGACTTAATTGTGGCGCTTACAGTACAGATAAAGTTTACATTTATAGTAATTTGACCTACCCCACATGCGTTCCATGAGTTCAGTGACGATTCTAGAAATTTATTATTATTTTTTTTTTTTTTTTTTTTGGGGGGGGGTGCTGATGTATATGTGTTTCCCAACGGGAAGGGGGGTCCTCTCCAGGAAAATTTTTTTAAATTTTATGTATCTAGAAGCATTTTTAGACCACCTAAACAGTCCTGAAATTTTAGAGTTGTACTAAAACTGTAGATATTTTACAACTTTTATTTTCACTTGTAGAATTTTTTTTTTTTTTTTGGGGGGGGGGGGGGGTGCTGATGTATATGTGTTTCCCAACGGGAAGGGGGGTCCTCTCCAGGAAAATTTTTTTTAAATTTTATGTATCTAGAAGCATTTTTAGACCACCTAAACAGTCCTGAAATTTTAGAGTTGTACTAAAACTGTAGATATTTTACAACTTTTATTTTCACTTGTAGAATTTTTTTTTTTTTTTTTTGGGGGGGGGTATTGTATTACACTGCGTGAACAATAGTTCCTGAAGGTCGCAGTGCTACACAAAACCTCTTTTTTTTTGAAGGAGATATATAGCTGAGTGTTGATAATCAAATAGGAAGAATGAATGAGCAAGCAGCTAGTTATATTTCAATTTATTAATAAACCAAGGCCGACGTTTCGGTCACATATGGAACATCCTCATTTTTTTTGGGTCACATATGGGACCATCCTCAGGGCCAGGTTAATGTCTGAAAATATATATAATCCTCGCCAAGTTATATTGGGCATACACAATTATATAGCTTAATCATGATAATGCCTCAAATTTTATTATTATCGTACCATGGACAGAGAGTGAATGACGTCATTCACGATAATACTAAAATAATACGATAATAATAAAATTTGAGGCATTATCATGATTAAGCTACGTATAATTGTGTATGCCCAATATAACTTGGCGAGGATTATATATATTTTCAGACATTAACTTGGCCCTGAGGATGGTCCCATATGTGACCGAAACGTCGACCCTGGTTTATTAATAAATTGAAATATAACTAGCTGCTTGCTCATTCATTTTACCTATTTGAAAACCTCTTTATATAACCAATCAAGTGATTACTTGATCGCATTAATATGCAAGATGTCCTGTAAATTATTATTTTTTTTTGAAAATATCTATATTAATTCTATTAATATAAAAGGGTTTTGTATTACACTGCAACCTTGCAAAACAAATTTGGTAATTTTTTCTTCAGCTTTTTTCAAGTTTTCTCCTTACATTTTTTATATGAAGTAGTTCGTGTATATATATATATATATATATATATATTTTGTAGTAAGTGTATAGTATTGTATAGTAGTAAGTGTATATTTGAAATAGTCGGTATTGGTGTTTCAATTCTTTGCCAATATGATTGTAAATTTATTACTTAAAGATGATTTTTCTTTTCTGTTGCAGTGGTTGGTTGCTACTTTTGTTCCTCTCAATCACCGAAATCCCGCCTGCCTTCCATACACTCTTTCAATATTACCTCTATTTTTGTGGTGTGCTGTCTTCTTCGCTCAACCTCATAAAGAAGAAAGATTTTTATTCCCTATTTACCCACTTGTTTGTCTCTGCGGTGCAATTACTGTTGATGCTTGTCAAAAACTTTGGTATTGGTTCCGCCATCAAGATGGTGCTCGAGGAAGTCATTATCTACATTATACAACGACCATTATGTATGTTGCTATAGGTGTTTGTTCATTACTTGGTGTTGCAAGAATCCTCGCCCTTTACAATGGTCAGTTTGATTTCTTCTAAAATTAAATCTGTTTTGGTAGAACACGTCTCTTTGGCTCATGATACTATTAAATAATAAAAAGGATGGACTAAATTTTCAATAATATAGGTCTATTTCCTCAGTTTTTATTTTTTTAACCGAAGCTTAATTTTTGATAAGTGAAATAATACCTTTTTTGAATTATATACCGACATATTTTTGAATTGACTGAAATTTTTTTTTACGGGTTCTATATCGAAAAAAAGAGACCCATATTCGAGGTTTATTTTTTTAATATTTTGGAAAATAGAGTAGGCGAAAATTTGAGAATTTGGTGATTTTTGGCTTAGAGACTCACTTTTAAAAATTCATAACTCCGGTTCTATTTAAACTAAAAATAAAACCTTTTTTTATAAATTTAAAGCTAAAAAGAGTGAACAGAGAAAAACGGTATGTGGCGAGAAAAGGAGGCGTGCCTTTGAACCGGCGCGCCGATGTGACGTATCGGGCTAGATTATTTACTTTTTGTTCAATAAATGTTTCTCCATCGATTAAAAAACCGCTTTCGGCACAAAATTTGACATAAAATGCGATAGTTATACTTCCCCAAAATAAATACTCAGGATGTATTTTCTCCAATATAGACCCTTAGTACTGGCATTTGAAAGATATTGTACTGGCATTTGAAAGATATATATATAAAGGTAAATCCATCCTTGCTTGTTAAGAGAATTTTTTTTAAGAGACGTAAACACGTATAACAACACTTACCCAATTAAAAAAATAAAAATATTCGGGTTATTTTTAAAAATAAGTTAAGTAATTCATAATCTCCATAAAATTTTTAATTTTTTTCTAGGTTACCATGCTCCATTGGATCTTTTTATGGAACTTGGAAATGTAACAACTGATTCGAACAGCCATCGAAATGATCCTATCAATGTTTGCATTGGCAAAGAATGGCATCGATTTCCATCAAGTTTCTTCTTACCCGACAATCGATGGTTTCTCCGATTCATACAATCTGATTTTAAAGGACAACTGCCTAAATATTATTCACCATTTGAAAATGCCACTTACGTTGCACCGAGTTATATGAATGATATGAACAAAGAAGAATTAGATAGATATGTAAGTATTATTAGTTTATAACAATTTGACACAACATTGTGCTGCCTTCATAAAAGCTAGCTAGTTCTTTTGATTTAATTAATTTTAAAATATTTAGATATAAAAAATTATTTCGGCATCCATTTTTTAATTCTTTTTTCTTTTTTTTTCCAAATTTTTTTTCAATATAAAAACAGCACTCCTTTTACCTCTTTATATTATATTAATACAAATCCTTTTTGTCAAACCATGATTTGGTGAGCTTTAGAACAGCCAAATCTTTTCTCGACTGCTGAAATATTTATATATATGTTACGCCGAATTGACGAATTTGCCTATTTAATGAAATCGGCAAAATTTTGCCGTTTTCGTGAATTCAGCAAGCCCTCGGCTGATTTCACGAATTAGGCAATATTTTTTTGTTAGTTTTGCCAATTTCGCTTTTTCGTGTTTTTCATTTCTCGATTATATTTAGCACCTAAAAAATTGTATAATGCAATCTTGGGAAAGATAATTAGGTATATTAAAAAAATAAAGTAAAATTTTATTAAAAATTTTTTATTTATCCAACTTTTGGTTTCGAAAAAGCCGTGGCTAATTCAAGGAGAGACGGATTTTGGGAGAATAATGGTTTATATTATGAAGAAAAAAAAAAAAATCCCCAATTTTAACATTCTTACAACAAATATTAAAACGATATAATTACAACGTTTTTTTTAAAACAACTTTCAGGGGCTCCGGCCTAGTCTGTTTCGGTCCGTTGCAATTCTCCTTAAAAAAACAAAAATTTAATCAACTTTAGGGAACTCACAGCTTGAGTTCCTTTAAGTTGATGAAAATTTTTGTTTTTTCTAAGGAGAACATTACTGCAACGCACCGAAACAGACTAGACCCGAACCTATGTAAGTGTTTTAAACATTATATCTTTTTAATATTTTTTTTAAGAATGCTAAAATTGGAGCTACTTGAGCTCCTTTTTTAAAAAGGACTATATTCGGCCACTTCCCCCATTCTTCGTTCTCCCAGCTATTGTTCAAAACGTGTGCGAAGAATAGTTGCGAAAATAAACAAACAGAATGGGCTACTGGCTGAATTCTTGAAATAGGCATAAATTTGCCTAATTCGTGAAATCGGCAGAGAGCTTGCCGAAACAACAAAATTTTGCCGATTTCATGAAATAGGCATATTTATTTAAATCTAATGGTTATAATCTAATAATAAAAATTCATTTTTTTCTCAGTTTGATATCGAAAAATGTCATTTCATGATTGATTTAGACACTGGAAGAGAAACATATATGGAGCCAAATTATTCTGTACAAAAAGATAAATGGCTAATAATTAAATCAATTCCATTTCTGGATACATCAAAGTAAGTGAATTTTATTTTTATAAACACTTGCAAATTTGAATTATTTTTTTGATTTTCTGTTTTTTTTATTTTCAGCTCAAATCAATTTTTCCGAGCGTTTTACATACCAATAATATCAGATAATTACTGTAACTACATTCCTTATAATCTTCTAAAAGCGGTTAGACAAAAAACAAAACCCTCTAAAAAACTAAACGTTGATTGAAAAAAAGTAACTTATAATAAAATAAGAAATTTAGTTTTTTTTTTTAAACAAAAAAATGTGATGTGAAAATATGGTTACCAGATGATATCTAAAAGGAGGACATTCGTTTTTAGATAAAATTTCAATCCATATACTGTATAAGAAGTATATGAGTAATATTTTCTGACTTCTTACTAATATAGGGGGGGGGGGGGGCATTTGACTCAAATGGGGTATATTATTATTTTTTTTTTTTTTAGTGGGCTGGACATGAACTCATATTCGAAGATTCACTCCGCTCTCTAATATTTTTACTTTCTCTTACCGTAACACGAAGCTTTTGAACAAAATCGGCCAAAAAGTACTGTTACTTTACTTATGCACTTTTTCAGTTTTTTCGATTTTCTCAAAATTCGCTCCAACGATTTTGATTAAAATTCAAAAATCAATTATTATTTTTTAGATGCTATATAAAATGTATATTCTCATTTTGCCCTTGAAATCTTATGAAGTCCACTTTACTCGTGTACTTCATAGGAAAGATAGGAGATATGGTTGCCATGGTAACAAAATATAAATATTTTCCCCATGTTTATAAATTTTAAATCTTGAATTTTAATGTACCATACTTTCTGATACCAAAGGTCAAGGGTTCGCATTCCGTCTCATGCGACAAAAATTTATTTCAATTGGATTGGCTACCAATCTAATTGAAATAAATAGAGACGGGGTGTAAATGGCCTTCGATGCCCAAAAAGACCTTAAATTAAATTTAAAAAAAAATGTACCATACTGTCTGAAACTAAATATTTGTCGCCATAAAAAATTCAAAAGAATTCACCATTGGCACTAGTTGAAACATTCTTAAATTTAATTAAATTATCATCCTACTAATTATAGATAAATAAATAACACTAGGTTAAGTTTCAAAAGGTTTTTATTTAAGCTCTGAAGATGATGTATTAACGTCGAAATAGGCATAAGCTAAAATAAAATCTTGATTGAAGCTTAATGACTGATGCCGAGAGAATTATAGAACCGAACTTTTCAATCCCGCCGATTTTTCGGCAAGGATGTAGGAAGGGAAAAATAAAAATACAAGTTTTATATTTTTCCAAATAATTCCTAATATTTCGAAGGCACAAAGGCTCTTCTTCTTCAGAGGAAGCTGAAACAATTATAATGTTAACAAAAGTATTCTTTACAATAGTTTAATGCTAACAGAGTGTAAATGAGGTATAACAATGCCCTTTATTGTTAAAAATACTTTTGTTAACATTATGATTGTTTCAGCTTTCTCTGAAGAAGAAGAGCCTTTGTGCCTTCGAAATATTAGAAATTAAACTCATTTGGAAAAATATAAAACTGTGTTTTTTTTTCCCTTCCTACATCCTTGCCGAACCAGCGTGGTTGAGGAGTTTCGGTTCTAAAATAAAATCTTTTTGAAATTTAAACTTATGTTATTTATTGTATTTATCAATAATTAGATGATAATTTAAATAATTTAAAGTAGAAGTGCATAAGCTTAAAAAGTGACTAAGTTGAAAATTAAAAAATGTTATACCTCGATAAATTAAATGCACTTTTTATTATTGCACCAAGTTTTCCAAGTTTTCCATCCCGGTATATTAAAGTATTGTGGTTTTCAGACGTTTTTTGATTCTTCTAAAGTCGCTGATTAGGCCTAGGAAGAAGTCGATATTCCATGGATTACTTTCTGGAATCAGGAGGGCTTATGGGACTCAAGTCGTCAAAAACTTTTATAAATACATTTTCTTATCAATTTTTATTTAAGTGTCCCCCTTATCATCTGGTAAACCTTTTGTGAGAATAACAGATTATTCTAGAAGAGGATAATTATTTATTTTTGAATAACTTACATACTCCAGTGAATAAAATTTTTGTTTTCTTAGGGCCGGTTGCTTCATCCTGGGTGAGCTTGTTAGCCCCGACTTATTTTGTAGTGCAGAAACCCACTTCAGTTTTATTTTATAGTAAAATATACATATTTCATCATTTTATTGCTAAAGAAGTATTCTAGAAGTACATATATTTGTTATTTTACCTTATATTCTACTTATTTTATCAATAAAATGATGAAATGTTGTATATTTTATAAAATATGTTATAGGCTAGGGCCCGCTTGCATCAGATCTCGTCGCCATATTTAGCCCTGAGTTAACCTCACTTTTGAGTAATTTCATATAGATATATGGGGAATTGGAGCCAAGGTCCGGGCTAGCCCAGGCCCAAAGTCGGGGCTAAGATTTAGCCCTGGGTTGACACGTACGAACATGTATTTGACTCAAGCATCCTAACTCACCAATATAAATGTAAAAATAATATAATACAATATGGAATCTACCGTTTTTTTGTATTATTCATTTTATGTCAATCCAGGATTATATTCGTATATCCAGGATATATTGCAAGTTGTTGAATATTCTAACTTCATCTAAATTGCACATGCCTTGTTAATAAACTATTTGTTTTCAAATTGAATGCAAATTGATATAATATTGATATTAAATATTTATATAAATATTTTCAGTTGATATTACTTCTTGTCAGGTGAAAATAAAAGATATATTTCTTTTTGAAATTATCTTTATTTGAGCCACACAGCTGGCATTTGTCAAAATAGTTGTGTGAAGATTGGAACAATTGACAAATTGTTATGTGAACCTAATAAATCTTGTTTATTTTTTTGAAAATTTTCAAATTTTAGCAAAAAAAATTAAATTCTTATATTTAATGTATATTAATAATATTGTATTTAAATTATGGGTGATAATATCAATTTTTATTTTTAATAATTTTTATAAGATGCCTTAATGGGTTGCAAACTTCACAAACAGAACATGATTTGTTCCCCAGGAAGAGGTTTCTGCATTACAAAAAAAGCCATTTAGCCCGGGGCTAACAAACTCACCCAGGATGAAGCAACCGGCCCTTAAAGAGCCAATAACAATCTGGAGTTATATACTAGTCAAAATGTGCTCACATTATGTCCAAAATGTACAATAATTTTTACCAGACAATATGTAATCATATATAATATAATAATAAATATATATTATATTTAGGTTTTTAAATTAATTTTTTTTTACTTCCAAAAATCTTATTTCAACTTAAGGTGCATGTCTCGTGGTACTGATTTTGAAAGTTTCCAGCTTCCAAAATTTTGAAGCTATTGACCTCAAATTTTTTTAACTTTGCCCATCAACCGTAGGTTGGCAGGGAAAGTTAATGTAATCGTAAAAAAATCGAAATTTTTCTGAAGCTGCCAAAATGCGTTTTGAGGTCCCCTGAATCCATTTAAGTAGTTTTTGGAATGATGTCTGTGTGTGTGTGTGCTGTGGTAATTTTTTTTCGTCAACGAAATCTCAATTGTTCAATTGTTTTGAAATTTTGCACCCATAAACTAGGGGTCGAGGCCAAGAACTGAAAAGCTTTTGGTAAACATCGGACCATTAGGGGGGGGCTCTAGGGGGGGGGGGACAAAAATTTTTTCTCACATAACCTATAGTTTTTTTTATATATTCAGAAACAAGACTTCCTCCCGAGTAAAATGATATATAATATGTATAACATCGGACCATTAGGGGGGGCTCTAGGGGGGACAAAAAATTTTTTCTTACATAACCTATATTTTTTTTATATATTCAGAAACTAGACTTCCTCCCGAGTAAAATGATATATAATATGTATAACATCGGACCATTAGGGGGCTCTAGGGGGGACAAAAATTTTTTCTTACATAACCTATATTTTTTTTTATATATTCAGAAACTAGACTTCCTCCCGAGTAAAATGATATATAATATGTATAACATCGGACCATCAGGGGGGGGGCTCTAGGGGGGACAAATGTTTTTTTTCTTGAATAGTGGGTGGGCAAAGTTGTGCGCTCGGCTTAGTCCGACCCTTTATTTTAAATTAAAGCTACTCGTATTTAAAATATCTACAACTTATAGAAGCCCTTTTTTTGATTTTCGAATTTTTTTTTTTTTTTAGATTAATCACATTAAATAAAAGATAATTTTAAAAAATTCGATCTATAACTTTTAGATAATTAAATTAGTAATCATTGTGTTAAAAAATTTTTTACCCTTAATTAACTGAAAACTTTCAAATGAAATGCAATAAAACCCTTTTTTCCCTAAGAGAAAAACCAACTTAATTAGCGGAAAACAAATAAAATTTACAGCAGTGTTGAACTAGGCGGGTCAAAAAGGCGGGGGAGAAATCTTTCCAAGAATTAACTCCCCTCCCCCGCCTAATTGTCAAGACTTAATAAGCAACCATTTTGAATTTAGTCGTCGCCTCGTTTTCCAACAGTCAACCACTCGTCGGTTGACTTCGAGACGGTTTATAAATTTTTTTTATCCAATCCGCGATTTAATAGTTTTTATTTTTATTAGTGTGAATTTGTGATTATTGTGTCTGTGCTTTATTTCTTAAAGGTATTTATAAATATAATTCTCTTCTCCCTTTTCTCTCGTATACTTTATTTTTCTATTAGCAATAAAGGTTGTTTAATTGCATATTAAGATCTAAATTTGCTCAACTTATCAAATTAAATATTTATTAATTCATATATATCTTAAATATTCTATGTAATTTCTTATTTACAAATTCAATATAGATTTTCTGATTAATAATGATTTCTAAAGAAAATCTATATATAGATAATATGAGAAGCCTCTCTTCCCGCCTTGGAAGGAGGACATCTTTGTTGAGTTCATTTTTACCTTTTACTCTTTTACCGCCGCTTAGCGGCATGTTTTGTAGTTTCTCTTTTGTTCGTTTACTTTAAGATGGCACTAAGATCGAGGAAGCCATCTTTGTTTAGATTATTTAAATATTTTCCGCGATTTAATATAAACTGGTTTATTAGTTTCTCGCGAGATGGCATTATGGGTTAGGAAGCCATCTTTTTCTTTTAATAGGGATTTTTAAATTTTAAAACGTAATCTCAAATAATAATAATAAAAAATATATCTATCAGTGAAATATGTATAATCTTATGTTTATTTTATATTAGATTAAATAAACATTTCTTCAAATATAAATTTATTTTGAAAAATACAATTTAAAATTAACTGTCTCGGATTAATATAGCCATATGTCACAAAAAATTATTTTTTCCTGATTTTTGTAGTATTATACTCCTGTCTTCTCCAAATTATAGAAAACCATATAAATTATCAATTTTGTTTCCACAAATCAGTCCCTTGTCTCAAAACCTAAATGAAATCTTTCTTTGTTTTGCAATTTTTAAGTGTACAAGCAAGGGCGTACCCAGGATCAAATCTAGGGGGGGGGGCATGGCCGTCCAGATTGTGACATAGCTTTTTTTTTTATATAGAGGGGAAAAGCCTTCGAATTAAAGGCATAAAAACCCTCGAATCCTAACAAAAAAAATCATTTTAAATTGATTTGATAAAAATCTCGTCTGAATCAGCATATGAAAAAAATCATTCCCCGTCGCCATCGCCCTACCTAATTTTGTTTCGTTTACTTTATAAACATTTAATTTTTTTTCTTGCTTCTAGGGGGGGGGAGGGGGCAGCTGCACCCTGACCCTCGCTGGGTACGCCCATGTGTACAAGTCTAATACTGATGTAACCTTATTGTGAATAGTTGCACCCCATTACTCAATAGACAATTTAGTTTTTCATTTGTGTGATTTATGGTAATTTTCAATTCTTTTTTTTAACCCTTTCCGGCCATTGCGCACATTTAGGTGTTGGAATTTTATTTAAAAACTTTAATATGCATAGTATCAGTGACGGATTAATACAATTTTGTCGGTGGGGGCGGTATTTTTTTTTTAATAAAAGGAGCCTTTAGATGCCAAATGTCGAACAGGAGACAATTCGGAAATAAAATATCTGATTTGTGCTGCACTCTTGTGGCAACTTTAAAAATTATACTTATAATTCTAAAAGTCTCCACAGGATCGCAGCACTAATCAGCCTGAATATCCTCTTGATTTATATGATAAATTTCCAATGATTATACCCGGAGATCATAAACAGAGGGGAGGTTATTTTTTACTTTCTCTTACCTATGTATATATATATATATAGAAAGTATTGGATTCATGTCAAAAATTCGATGTCGAGATTTTGATGGATCTTCACGTTTTGAGGCCCCCTGAATCCAAAAAAGTGGTTTTCGCGACATGGTCTGTTCGTGTGTGTGTGTGTGTGTGTGTGTTTAATTTTTAAACATGAAGGAATTGAGCTACAAGGTTGAAATTTTATATTTAAGTTTTGTACCCTACTGGACCGTGAAAATAAGCTTTTAAACAAATTCGGCTAAAGAGTACTAGTACTTTACTGATGTACTTTTTCAGTTTTTTTTTTTTTTTTTCGATTTTCTCAAAATTTGCTCCAATTTTTTTTTAACAAGACTGTGAGTGTTTTTAAAATTCAAAAATCAATTATTTTTTAGATGCTCTGTACAAATGAATTTGTTCATATTTACATGTTTTTTAATCCTGGTATTTATTTTATAAAAATTTCAGAAGATTTTCGGTTTCACTTATATACTCCCATAAGTAGCATCGACCCTGTTAAGAGAAGTTTTTGGTTAATAATAAATTTTAAAATATTTTTAATCATTTTTATTAAATATAGGCCTAGTCGAATATTTTTTTATTTAGGCCTGATTTAATACAAAATAATATACAATTTCTTTTTTCTTATAGTATCATTTTTTATACTCTATAGTTTTGATTATTAAAACGTCGGACAGTTAAAATATTTTAGAGAGATAGATATCAAGATGATATTCTTCTTTTAAAAAAACGAGGATGCTGCGAGGAGCAACTCACGTCCCAAAAGATACAGTTATACCAAGCTCTTTCATTCTCTTTCTTTCTTTCTTTCGTTCCGTCTTCTCTTTTCTCCGCATTCATGTTTTGAATCTTCTCACATCATTACTCTGTTTACATTGTCTGTACCGTTATACTAGCGAAAGTAATATTACTATATAAAAATATACATACTATATAAGTATTTAGTATCTTCTTAATGAAATTTTATTTACTTTAATAAATGTAATTTTCTTTTTCTTGACTCGTAATGAGTTAGGTTTGAACAATAAATCATTGATCGTGACCCAAATAAAGATTCTTGATTTTATTTCAGTAAATTATAATGAAAAGGACCTAAAAGAAAAAGAAAAAAAATTAGATTAAAATCTCTTTATTTGACAACGAAATAATTCTTTTCTCTTCTTTCATTAGTAATAATATTTAATTGAGGTGTATAGCTGATAATACTATTATTTAAGGTTCAGGAAATCTCCAATGAGCAACGCAGCTAGTCGTTTTTTCAATTTTTATTTAAATGTAAAGTGCCAGGGCCAACGATTCGGTCGCATATAGGACCATCATCAGGGCCAAGCCATTGTCAATTTATTATTCCTCTTGGTCATATTGGCCAAAGAAATTTGGTCATTGAACTTATTGTATTATTAATAATTTCTTTGGCCAATAAGACCAAGAGGAATAATAAATTGACAATGGCTTGGTCCTCATGATGGTCCTATATGCGACCGAAACGTTGGCCCTGGCACTTTACATTTAAATAAAAATTGAAAAAACGACTAGCTCATTGGAGATTTCCTGAACCTTAAATAAAATTAGTAAGTTAATTATAATATTTTATAAAATATAAATTAAACTAGACCTAAAATTATTCTAATTTTTGAAATATTTTCTTTTTGTTTATTAAATATGGTGTGAATAAAAAAAAAAAAATAGAATTTTTCAAAGTTTTCATATTTCTCTAGTTTTTCTTTTTTCTCATTCACAATCACATTCACACAGTCTTTTCGGCAACTTAGGCCATATACGTTAACCGTTATATATGATAATATCTATTGGGGGTCCTGGCATTTCTATTTGGTATCCAAATGGCTTAAATAAAATCATCGGACTGCCTGGGGTCCGAACCCGCGACCTTCGGTATTTTTCTAGTTCTCACAAATTAAACCTTTGGAATTTTTGAATAAAAACAAATATTGATAATCCTAAAGTCAAGGGGCATGGGTTCGAGTCACAGGCAGTCTGGTGAATATTTATTTAAATTATTTGAATACCAAATGGTATAAATATACGTGCATGGATTCCAAGGTATAAATAAATGTATCTGGACTCCAAAAGACAGAGACGTCATTTGGAGGGAGAGGGGTAGGGGCGGGGCTTTGTCCCCCTTCCAAGGGCTCTGGTCTTTTTTATTAAATTTTATATTATTCTAAATAAAATATTTCAAAATATATCTACGGGTTTATTAACTGTAAAAAAATTAAATTAATACCTTTGAAATACCTATTTGTAAGAAAATTTTAAGAAAAGAAATGTTTGCCCCCTCCCCCCTCCCAAAGAAAAAGTTGAAATGACGCCACTCCTAATAGATATATTCTTATTTAAATAATGAGTAACGTTAAAGTCATATTGCCTAAGATGTCGAAAAGTTTTTAAAAAAATAATAAAAACAACTTTTACTGAAAAGTTTTTTCAGAATTTAGGAGATTATAAAAAATATCTAAAATTTAATTATCTTAATTCCAAAATTTTGGAAAATTTTAAAGATTAGCTCCAAAAAATAAAATAATAATAATTAAGCATCTCATTTAAATTAAATACGTGGGCACCAGTATACGCCAACTCCAACTCTTAACTAAATATAATAATCATTCATCATGATAGTCTAGTTTTTTCTATGCCGCTCCTACAATCCCTTGATATTCAAATTCCAATGGTTATTTTCAAATTTGTGGATTTGTTTCCCTTTAAGTTCTCTGATTATCAATCTACCTGGTTGGTATCTGTTTTTTTTTTTTTCTAACACCTCTCGAAGTCGATTGGAGCCGTTGCCCTAGATGTAACAAGTTAGAGTCTCGACCTTGGGCGTCGATTCTGGGTCAAGAAACAAGGTCAACGCGATGCCGATGGCTGCTGGCTGCTGGCTGCTGCTCACCACAGACATCCATCCTTCCTTCCCTCCAACTTCAACTCTTAACTAAATATAATAATCATTCATCATCCCATCACACGCAAGAAAGAATCCTCATGTCATCTTGATTTTCTTCTTCATCAGACATATTTAGCCCCAACTG
Organism: Euborellia annulipes; assembly: GCA_023213315.1. Taxonomy (NCBI): domain Eukaryota; kingdom Metazoa; phylum Arthropoda; class Insecta; order Dermaptera; family Anisolabididae; genus Euborellia; species Euborellia annulipes. The sequence continues at coordinate 27,460 of JAKCPI010002382.1, read as the reverse complement.
CAAAAAAAGACGATTAGCAACTTTCCTTTCTTAGTTTATCATTATTTATTCACCTAAAAATAAATTATATTAAATCAAATCTGAAGTGGTCAACACATATCGACCGACTCCTGAATGATTAAAGTTTCATCATATCTCAATCACTTTGTTAGAAAGAAGGCTAAGTGATCGAAAGGAGATTAGTTCTGAAATTTCTTTAAATTTTATCTAACTAGATATTCAGACTTCATTCGTATTATAAATTTTGTAAAAATCTTGTGTAACTGGTGGCATAGCTCACACAATTTTCTCTTACCTTCGCTAATCTACGCTAACCCACCAGATTTTTTGTGTCGACATATATTTAGTTTCCGCCGATATATTAGAATTCAAGATATAAAATTTATAAACATTGGAAAATATTTATATTTTATATCCTATCTCTCCTACGAAGCACAAGAGTAAAGTCTGCTTTAAACAATTTTCAGAGCAAAATGAGAAAATACATTTTAAAGAGAATCTAAAAAAATAATTGATTTTTGAATTTTAATCAAAATCGTTAGAGCGGATTTTGAGAAAATCCAAAAAAATTGAAAAAGTACATCAGTAAAGTACTAGTACTTATGTGCCGATTTTGTTCAAAAGGTTCCTGTCACGTCCCAGGAGGGTACCTAACGTAAATATAAAATTTCAACCTCCCAGCTCTTTTCGTTCTTGAGATATTTTGTTCACAGACAGACAGACGAACAGACAGACCATGTCGCCAAAACCACTTTTATGGATTCAGGGGTCCTCAAAATTTGTATATCCGTCAAAATCTCGACATCGAATTTTTGACATGAATTCAATACTTTCTCACTATATATATATAAATATTATATAATAGGTAGGAGAAAGTAAAAATTTAAAAAAAAGATTACATATTTTTCTACAGGAGAAAGTCGGTTTTTAACTTATTTTTACTTATTTAATACAACTAATATATAGTCGACTTAAATAATTAGAGGCGTGGTCTAAATGACATTAGATGCAGAATAAATCTTAAATAAATATAAAAAAAATAATATATAGTCTATTATAATGTATTCATTAGAAAGTTCGAATATGCAGTGAAGTATTAATTCTCCACACAGACGCAGTCTTGAAATTTAGAGCTGGAATTTTTTGTTCATAAATAAAGCTATCAGTTTCATATTTTATTTCAAATTTGTTTTTTAAGTGACAAATATAAAATGGTTGAAATGAACCTATAAACCAAAATATGTAGTGTAAGACTTTATGGGGAGGGAGATTAGAGCCCACCCCCTTAGGCCTGATCCCTTATAATATACCATCTATTGCAATAGCATTGAGACTAAAGCCCGGTAGTTAGGCAGCCCAAATGGCACTCGCGCACTAAATCTTTATTGTCTGTGTGAGAAATACCATTTGCAAAGCAGACATTAGGCAAAACGACTCTTTTTAACAAAAAAATATTATATTTTGGATTATTGTCTGCTTTCACACAGACAAGAAAGCTTTAGTGTCATTTGGGTTGCCTAACTATCGGGCTTTAGTCTCAATTTTATTTAAATATCAATAGTTAGTCAGCGATGGTTTTGAATTGCCATTTTACTTTCTCTTACCTCCATATATATGTCAATATATATAGAGAAAAAGAATTAGTTTCATGTCAAAAATTTGATGTCGAGATTTTGATGAATCTTCACGTTTAGAGGTCCCCTGAATTCAAAAAAGTGATTTTCGCGACATAGTCTGTCTGTGTGTGTTCAATTTAAAGCATGAAAGAATTGAGCTAGGAGGTTGAAATTTTATATTTAAGTCAGATACCAACCTAGCTTTTGATCAAAATCGGCCAAAAAGTACTAGTACTCTACTGATTCACTTTTTCAGTTTTTTCAATTTTCTCAAAATTCGCTTCAACGATTTTGATTAAAATTCAAAAATCAATTATTTTTTAGATGCTCTTTAAAATGCATATTTTCATTTTGCCATTGAAATCTTTTGAAAACCACTTTACTCTTGTACTTCATAGGAAAGATAGAAGAAATGGTTTCCATGGTAACAAAATATATATGCATTTTACAGAAATATACCTGCTGTACAAATTGAATCAAATTCATGGATTCTGTGATCTGCATCTTCATTTACGTACAAAAAATGATTTAAAATTTTTAACAAAAAAGTACTATATTTCAAAGTTGAAAAGTAAAAATGAATTATTTTTATGACAATTTTTTGTCCTCTTCTATCCTGACCATCCTGTAATTAGGAGATGTTTCTCTTTGATTTTTGTTCTTTTAAATTTTAATAAACTCTAACAATTTTTCCCTCTTTGAACACTCATCGCTCCCCACTTATTTATTTCCCCCCTGACAACCCAAATCGCACACTTGGGGGCGATTGCCCCCAGGTTGGGAACCACTGGTCTATATCATGTACAGACATTTAATTATATCAACATATATATTATGAATTAGTGCTGGGGATCAGAACGTCGCTTTCAAAGAAAAATGGAGACTGGGCCTAAATGACACGAAAAAGATCTTATATAAATAATTAAAAAAAAATTTGAATACTATTGTATAATTATTATTCTAATATTTGATAGCTATTTATACTTATTTTGAAAATTATTATTATATAAAATATTAATTTATTAACTTTTTTTGAATTAAACATACCTATTATTTTATGTAATAAATTTATTATTAAATCTAATATTTTCTTAAATTCTTTCTGAAAACATTTAAGATTGAATTGTTATTTTTCTCTGCTATTAGGAATATTTTCGAAACGATATTAATATTTTATTTGGCTGACTAATAGATATACAAATTAAAATTTAATCGATTGTTTTTAACGGAATAATGTGAATGTCCTTGCAATTATTTTTATACGATTATTTATTAAATTATAAAAAAAAAACAAATTTCATTCAAATTAAAATATAAATTCCTTTAATAACTCATCTCCCACTTTTTAATGTATCATGTCGCATCAGATTTTTTGGGGATTTTTAGTTTCCAACAGTATAGTTCAATTCAAGATATTTATTTTTATTTTAAAGTATTTTCGGTATCTTATGTCATTTGGTATCCAAATGGCTTAAATAAAATCATTGGACTGCCTGGGGTCCGAACCCGCGTTCGTTACAGTAGGTAGGCACGCTACCAACTACACCAAGCCCGAGGTGCTAGCAGAGTTATAGATGAATATAAAACTTTTCAAATATTGATTTGGAAATAATTCTAATGAATGTCCTTGTATGTACGAATCAAGTCAATATAGAAGTATGAATATATTATAAAAGTTAAGGTCATTAGAGCAGGAAGAGGAAAAACAAAAATATTTTTTCATCTTTTATTTTGATGTTTCCGAAAAAAAATATTTTGAAAAAATTAAAATAACACTTTTTTTATATCTTTATTTTCCCCGCTTCGCTAGAGGCCATTGGACTAAAAAGGTTAAATAATGGGCCTACTTTGTAAAATAATAAAAATTCCTTAGATGCCGAAAAAACTCTTAAACAAATAAAAAAAATAAAAAACTCTAGCTACTATATACGGATTAATTTGTAAAAGTCAAAAAATGACCGTAACAGTCAAAATGACTTGAATTTAAAAAAAAAATGTATAAAATTTCAAAAGATTATTAAGAATAAAATGTTTCGCCCCGGGCTTGGTGTAGTAGGTAGGGTGCCTACCTCCTATACCAAACGTCGTTGGTTCGGACCCAGGCAGTCCGATGATTTTATTTAAGCCATTTGGATACCAAATCAAACATTTTTTTTATTCATATATAATTTATAAAGAGGTCTCTTCTGTTATTATTTTTTATTTTTTTTTTATTAAATGGAGTGTGTGAAAATTTTTATGAAATCTAATATTTTTCCATGACCTAAACTTTCAAGGCTATATTTTCCAACAATTAGGCAATATTATAGATGTCTTAATTTAATTAAATATATTAAAAAGAACTTATGTTGGAAATACACTAGCAACTCGATTATCCGGATTCTTAATTATTATATTTGAACGATTCCAACTAGGAGACACTATCACTAAATTTTGTATATATAACAATTTCAATATAATTAATTTTTTTAAACTACGGTATTGATTTCAAAAGTGACCGACATTATAGAGACTAATAAGTTTCTTTTTTTATAGATAGAATAGATTTAAAAATAAAATTTACAATAATATGTACGTGAATAGAATTAAAAAAATAAACAAAAAAAAATTATGTAATACGTAAGTTAATTTTTTGTTCAATATTTGTTTTAATTTACCAATTACAAAATTTTTTTTTTTTTGTTTTTGTATATGCTCTAAATTATTTCCGCATAAACGACTTATCTTTACAGGTGCGTTGATTAATTTATTTAATTTTTAACAAACAAAAAATTTAAATTTATTTAAATAAAATTTTTGTTTCATTCGGAAAGTACCAGTAAACAAAAAGCATTCTGAATGAATGGGAAATTCAGTCAATGTCTCAATGCCGGCTTCATTATTATTAAAGGCTAAAGTCGAGACGATTAAAAGATTTGATCCCACGTTTTTATATACGTAGAGTATTTACTCCACATTACATTTCTACACACAAACAAACGCCTATATTGTAAGTAAGTAATATTATAAATAGCGGCGTGGTAATTCAAGACTCTCTGTAGACTCACGGGAAAATTTATTTTTAATTCAAATATTCGGTTGATAAATTTTATTCACTTAAAAGACAATTATACAGTATAAATTAAAATATAGTGTATATTTTATAATATTTCAAGATTCCCAAAAATGAAGTATTTTTCAACTTGTCCCGTAAGATAATCTAGAATGGAATATTTTTGAATTTATTTTAAAAAATAATTTCTTGATAATTTAGGCCCGTAGCGAGGGGAGGATATGTTAGTCTCCCCTCTTCCAAAAAAAAAAAAAAAAATAAATAAATAAATAAATACAAACATTATGTATAGAAAGAAATATAGTGTTAAAATTCTAAACCAGTGGTTCCCAACCTTTTTTGGCCCATCGCCCCTTTCTGGAGGTTGTCTATCACCTATCGCGCCCCCCCCCTCCTTTCATTTTCATTGCATAATTTAAAATTTTTAACAAAAAAGTTCTTTATTTCAAAGTGAATCACTCAAGTTCCTCAGATAACGTTTTCTTTTCAAAGTGAAAAAATACAACACCTGCAGAAATATTGACTGAAACGTTGAAATTTTCAAATATGAGTAGGATGGAAGCCAGGAAATAAATCAGACAAAAATAAAATCAATCTTTATCTAATTTTTAATTTCGATTGCCGACGTTTCGGACGCAAATCGCATCCTTCCTCAGGACAATCGGTAATTAGTAAAATTAGATAAAGATTGATTAAATTTTTGTCTGATTTCTTTCCTGGCGTAACCTTTTAAAAATCTAATAATAAATTTATTTTTATGAAATAAATAACAAAAATGGATCTTTTTTCGGTCAATCTTTATTTAATGAAAACAAAAATTATTAATCAATTCTAGATTGGGACGTTTCAATTCTAGATTATAATTATCTTCAGACTATTTTATTTTTATGTCAATATTTTTTCCTCTTCTTTCCTGACCATCCTGTAAATAGGAGATTTTTTCTCTTTGATTTATTCTTTTAAGTTTTAGTTAACTCTAATAATTTTTCCTCCTTTGAATACTCATCGCTCCCCCAATCGCCCCCCTGATATCTCAAATCGCCCACTTGGGGGCGATCGCCCAGAGGTTGGGAACCACTGTTCTAAACGTTGTCAGAAATTATAAAAAATATTTTATATTCTTTATAATTGACTAATTTAGGAGAGAATTCCGAATCCAAAAAAATCACCAAATAAATTTTTTACCTACGGTTCTGATTACAATCTCACAATATAAAATTTTAAATAAATTTTTTTTTTTTAACTTTTGAGTAAAGTAAATGCTAAATTTTTAGAACCGTTTCATACATAACTCTCGTTAATTCCAATGTGGTCCACTATCTCTTGATTTTGATTTTTGATTACTTTGAATTTTTTTTTTTAATCCTCTTTCAATAAAGAGTCTAATTATTGCCAACACATAATAATGATAATTAAGTGAATTTTTTTATCGATTAAATATGAAAGTGAAAATCTTCCCCCTCCTGTCTTTATAAAGAAATATGGTACTAATTCTTTTTTGTCTATCAATTTTTTTTTTCACGATAAAGAAAAATCCTCTCCCACGCCGATTGAATAGCATCATCTTTCGAACAAGTTGTTCTGCATAGATCTGGCCCTGTTTTACTAGATCTGGTTGCTTTTTGGGGCTGTCCCACTGGGCCACTTGCTTAGCTTAGCTTTGCGCTTTACTCACTCATTGAACACAACTACAACTCGACTGTCACACTGCAACTTTCTTTCTCGTAGAAATGTAGGTTCCCGAAATGAGGTTTGTGTTTCTATGTTGAAGTGAATATATATATATATGTGCGCACGTGTGTATGTGCGTGCTAAGTGTAGGTTTGAGTCAGTGAGACATCGTTTAAAAAATTATATTATTAGAATAAATTATTCTAACTCATTTCAATTGAATTTTTTTTTTTATTTATTTGGGGACCCCTCATTCTAATTGAATTTAAACTTTAATATTTGATTGAATTTTTATATTCTTTTCTAAACGTTTTAATTACTGATAAATATTCTTCAATTTATCTTATTTAATGTCTTTTTTGGCATCGGTGGCTATTTAGACCCCGTCTCTATTTATTTCATTTTATTGGTAGCCAATTCAAATGAAATGTCGCATGAGACGGGATGCGAACCCCTAACCCCAAGGGCTTCAATTTTTGTTATTTCAATTTGAATTTCAAAATAATTTCAAATATAGTCTACTATTAGAAATTTTTCAAAGACACAAGGCCGATTTTAATTTAGAACATATGGGAAATACTTTTCCTTTTAAGAAAATTTTTGACTTGGCCATATTTTTTGTTGCCTTACTAAACCTTTTTCTCCCCCCCCCCCCTCCTTCACCCCCTCCCCCTTTATCACGTGTAGCCAAAACTATTTTCTTTATAGTCACTCAAAAACAAGAAAAAATATTATTCCTAATTTTTGACTTATTTAGATGAATTTTATTTCGAGTATTATAAACATCAGCGCTTAAAATAATGCCCCCCCCCCCCCCGAGATTGGAATAAAATTCTTATTGTTTGATAATTTTAAATACAGGGCCCTGTTAATGACATCGGGCGCCCATGTTCAAATCTCTAGCACTTATATTTTCACCTCCCTGATTCTTTAAATGAATGAATATTTTCAAAATTAACAAAAAAGAAAAAAAATATTTTTCTGTTTACGACTTCGCCTACAGTCAGTTTCAACCGCCACCCCTAAAGAATAGAACTGTGAAGTTAGACAACCAGAGCGCTTAGCTGGCGTAATTGTTGTCTCAAAAATAGTATTTATTATTATTATAGTTATTAAAAAAAGTTTATTTATTTTCTAAGCACTCTGGTTGTCTAATTTGACGGCTCTATTCTCTAGGATGGTTAATATTGAAACTGACTGTACAGTGAGGGACAATATTAAGTCCCACCCATGCGTTTTCTACTTGTGATTATTTCATTGTTTTTAAAAAAAATATTATATATTTTTTAATGGAAACCTTCATGGTTCAAACCTAAAAAATTTCCAATAAAGATTTTCATTTTAAGTAGTGAGGATATCCCGGCAGCCAGAAAAACAATAAAGAAAATTAAATTTGTCTTTATTTCGTATATTTGTCTACGTTTCGGCCGATATTCCGGCCTTCATCAGGACAAATGTTGTTTGCCTCGAGCTTATACAGGCCGAAACGTAGACAAATATACGAAATAAAGACAAATTTAATTTTCTTTATTGTTTTTCTGCTGCCTGGATACCCTCACTACTCAATATATATTCAGCCACTCCTCCTGAAATTTTCATTTTATTTTATTTATGAAATAATCACAAGTAAAAAACGCATGGGTGGGACTTAATATTGTCCCTCACTGTACATACTACACACATAGAAAGATGGACACACATCTGACCGCACTCTATAGACAAATTAGTTTCTAATATCAATCACTACGCCCCCCCCCCCCATAATTTTTTTAAAGTTTAGAAAATTATTTAATTAAAATATTTTCCCCCAATTTTTGAGATGATCAAAGCCTCATGAAGAAATATATTTGGGGGTGTTTGAACCCCATGTACGAAGAATATAAGGCGTTAACAAGCTATAAGATAAAAAGAAAACTTGGTCGAAAATTTTTTATTTTATTAATGGCTCGATTGTAACTTGAAACTTCTAAAGACCCCGTTAACCACCTATCCAAAAAAAAAAATATAAAATTTCGATTGCTGATGGTAAATATCAGTTTAAGTATATTTTTTTTCTTGCAAATTGCTTTCATTAGCGCCTATTAGATGCATTTCTAAAGTTCTCACCTTTATTCCAGTTAAATAATGTCTTATATTAGAAATATTCGCTTGAATGGAAATAAATAATTTTTATAGCTATTATTCTATTTCTTACCTTTGGACGCTCTCTTTTGTTATTAAGTTAATCATCTGTGAGTCTTGTTATATTGCTTGTTGTACTGTAGGCCCTCGAATAGCCAGTACTCGTGTTGAGCATGGGAGCATTGGAGCGTGCATTCACGCGCATACTCGGAGGCCTGGTTGTTCTTATGTAGCACAATGTGCCACTTTTCTGGCTTCGTTTTACTCTCCCATTCCCCCCCCCCCCCACCAAAAAAAAAAAACATTTTTCTTCTTCTTCAACCTCTTCTTGATCCTCCTCCTCTGGTCTTAAATATCGCTTGAATCGGCATCGTGTTCGCCCACCGCTGCAGAAAATTTCACTGGAAAAAATTCAAGCTGGATGGCCAAGAGAAAAGACCGCAAACGCATTAAAGCAGAAATAGAAAACATAATAGGGAAGGTATTCATCAAGTTAATGCACATTCGAATTATCTTATTATTTTTATTTGGTATCAAATTTAATAGCAAATAATTTAAAACAGATTGGAAAAATATCTATCAAATCTAGAAATGTGAATCCTAATAAAACCTGTTTTTCACGGTTTGGATAATTTTTCGAAAAGCAAAATGCCATTTTTTTTCAAAATTATCATGAATGATTTTAATGTAAAAAATTTAAAATTTTCACATTCAACCTTCTCAATTTTTTTTCTTTGATTAAAAACTTTTTGAATGAAAATATGGTGTGACTTTTTTTAATTCTTTTTCCAGAATAAATTTTTATTAACTCGAAAATTAATTTGAGTCTTTTAAAATAGACTTTTTTTCAAGATTCAAATTCGAATATCAAAAAAATTTTTTTTACAGAAAAATTTGAATATTTACCTCATCAAAATATTTTTTCTTTAATATATTCTCCATTCATCAATAGTATATTATTAAAAAATTTCATTTGGGACAGAAGAAAAATATCAAAATTTTAAAATAAAGAAACTATAATTTTCTTTAGGAACCAATATTAGGTCTATAAGTAGTTAATCAAAAAGTTAGTAATGAAGTATTTTTTGAAAAATATTTTGAAGAACATCATTAATTAAATTTAATCATTTGTACTACTCCACTTATTAATATTTTGAAGAGGTTAAATATTCAAATTCGAATTTGAAACTTGATAAAGAAATCTACTTTAAAAATCCCAAATTAATTTTTGACTTAGTAAAAATTTAGCTGATAAAATAATTTAAAAAAAATCCTGAATAAATTTTCATGCAGTTTAAGTTAAGTCATCTAAAGGACACACCAAATTTTATTTATAAGTCAAATATTATTATTTTTTTTTTTTAGAAAATTTATAAATTCGCATTATTCAATAAATATGGTTGCATATTTCATCCAGGATCATCCTAGAATAAAAAATAATTTTTTTAAAATTCATTATAATTATTTATTAAATTTTATTTATAGCCTAATTTTTTTACAAAGTTGTAGAGTTCTTTTTATACATAAAATAAAATTAATTATATAATATAATAACAATAATATTCAATAGATAATCAACAAGAATCCTTACAAATAGACATTAAAAAAAAACAATGGTATATATATACAAACATGTGCTTAAGGAGGCGCCTGTGCGATAGGCAACCATTCGAGCAAGCGAATTGCGAATCGGGGCATAGAATCCCGGAGGAAGTTCACAGTCAAAAAATTCCCAAACACAGGCTTCTATTTTGTATCTATTGTCCATTTTTTTTATCCATCATTTAATCGTAATTTTAAAAATAAATTACTTGTTTGTGTGATGAATAAAATTCACAGATAACTAAGTCAAGAATTCAGAGTCAGTGAATGTCATTGTCAATTTTTCTTTTTTTTGTAAAGGTCTTCGCGTAAGTCCCGTCCATTTTTTTTTTGTCACATTTGTCATTGTTCTACAAGTCTGTCTTTAATTAATTTGCTTCATTTTTCCATTTAAATATATTTCTCTAGAGTAAAATTAAAATAAATCGGAGGTGTAAAATTTTGTATTTATTTATTTTGGCTATTGGCCATCCCCTCCACTTTTTTACAAGATTTTAACATTGTATCAAAAAAACACAGAACAAAAAAAAATTTAAATTTTAAAAATGAAATTAAAAAAATTTTTAAAAAGTTAATTTTTTTTTTTTCCGCCCCCTTTTAAAAGTGTTAAATAAAAGAGAAAAATATTATGTTAACTATAATTCTTTCTCTTCTCCTTTCCTCATTTTAAAAACCGTCCCAATAAAAATTTTTTAAAAATATTTAAATATAAAATAAACAAAATTTTAATACGTTTGTTAATTTATTTGATTAAAATACTACATTTCGGCTACTCCCTAGCCGTCTTCAGGTAACAATATTAATAAATTTACAAAATAGCGTGGTATTTTATTCAAATAAATTAAAATTGAAAATTATTGTAATTAAAAAAAATATATATATTCGCTATCTCAGGCTCTATATTTATTTAAATTATTTATTACTCGATATAATTTTGATTATAAGAAAAATGAAAATTAAATTTGATTGGTCCGTCAAATGTCGGTCATTTAATGTTGATTTCAAATTAAAAATTTACGACCAGCTGTTTGAGAAAAAAAAGTAGAGAAAAAGGAGATTAAATATTTGAATAAGCGATTCGCTAATCACTTGCCCGATTCGTTGTTTGAAAGTACTTCATTTATTTATTTTTGTTAGTGCTTTGAGGGTCAAAATAAAATATCACGAAATTTTTTTTTTTTAATTAGAATACTGAAATATTCGTTGCTAGGATAGGACCCACATAAGCATGGCAGTTTGCCACCACATATGCCAAATGGTGTCGAATGCAAGATAAATACACCTTGGCAACAAATACACCTCCGAGATCGGTGTTAATGAAAAGTGCCCTCGTTTCCAGCTGAGGAACCCGCGTGTTATTCGCTTGTGAAAGTTTTTTTTCCCCCACCCAAATTTCTTTCAGTAGGATGTTGTCAACAAATGCGATTTCTCTTAGAAGATAAACGGGCCAAAAAAAAAAAATCTTTTTTTCAAATCCGATAATGAAATTCTCGTCCTTGACCCTGGTCCTTGACTTAGCCCTTGCCTAAACACACAAAGATCTTCAACCCAAGCACATGATATTTAGGTACTTGAGAACTGAATAGCAACAAATCAAATGCTTAATAATATACAAAATTAAAAAAAAAATTTATTTTTTTTTTATAAATAGTTTGTTATTTACAAAGACTGGTACAAAAATACGATCAACAACAGGTCGTTAATAGTTTCCCACCCCAATCCACTGACATCTTTCTACAAACTAAGATAAATAAATTAAAAACACATTTATAATACAAAAAAAAAAAATTATATTATCACTTAATGAAAATGAACATTGTTCAAAAATATGCCAGTAGAAATGGGGACTAGTTAAATTTCGTTTATATAGGAATTAAGCGAAAAAATATTGTAGGCCTCTACTCTTTGGCTGTCCTGAGATATCTTAAAAAATATAATAATAACATTTATATACACAGCTTTAAAAAAAATTTTGGCGTCCGTTAAAAGGCACCTTGTATTTTTGTTAGTTTATTTCACAATTTTCAAAGGCTAGTTATAAAAAATTAGTATTGATTGCACTTAATACCGGTTAAAAACGTCTCAGACGGAATGGATTCATTTGGTAGACCGCGCACAACGAACCCACATTTATATCACATTCATACATTTTTAATCAAGCATACAAAGCCGGCGGACATTCATACACACATACAAAAAAATCGAAATGCGAAACGTTCAAGTTTTTATGAGACGTTGTTGTTGTTGTCGTTGTTGTATTTAATCGTAAGCCGTAAGCATACTCATGGTGACCTAGAAACATGATTACAGCGAACGCGCGCGTTCGCCATTCCGTCGTTGCCATCGAGAGAAAGGGAAATGAGTCCGAAAAGTAGAATAAAGAATTTGCGCGCGGGAAAGATGACATGAATAGATATTCTTAGTAATAATAATAAAATAAAAATAATAATACAGAGGAAGATATACGTGAGATCAATTTATCAAAAAAAAAAAAATAAACCCCCGGGGACGAGTATAATTTCTTCTTGCTTCAAACACCTCCAAAATTTTTTACATTGTTTTTTAGCGATATATAAAATAATCTTAAAAATAATGGAAAAATTAAAGATTTATATAATTGTTTATAATAAATGGCTTCAGAAAAATCTTTATCTTTTTTTTTTTATTTCATTTTCTCCAAGACTTTTAAGGTTATCTTTATATGGCCTACTTAATATTTTTACTCTTATTATGGTAACTTAGATATTTTTCAAAATTTTTATATAAATTCATATTAAGGATTTCTCCAAGGAAGGGATTTTTCTTTTATTTTTAATACATGGTTAAACAATTAAAAAAATAGATATAGAAAAATCTCCATTTCGCTTATCTGGTCATTTCACTTTTATCATTTTAATTAATTTTTGTTTTTTTTTTATAAAAGATTTTAACACAAAACATCTTACAATTTTATAAACCAGGTATTACTATTGAGTAAAATAATTATAAATGAAGAAGAGAGAAGAAGGAAGAAATAACACCCGCCCATTAGACAATAATAAAGAGGCTGAGGAAGAACCCAGACCTCTTCTTTCACCCACCGCGTATCCCTCAGAATGACCAGGAGTAGCGGGACGCGCGCGCCACTTTAGGGTTTTGTTAATCCCTTCCCACACGTTTATGTATCTGTTGGTGTTTAATTAAGTGCGCTTTTTGTCGGAACGCTTTGCCACAAACTTCACAACGAAAAGGTTTTTCTCCAGTGTGCGTGCGTAAATGCACTTTTATATTTGATTTGTTAAGAAAGCCACGATTACAAATAGTACATCTATGCACTGGCTTTTCTTTCCCAAGAAGACCTGTTGCACCCCCCGCACCACTTGGATCAAAGACACCACCCGCAGATGGGCCCTTGCGCGATCGAGGTCGAATCTTCTTATTTGTCGGTGTATTTGTTGTTGTTGTTGTTGGGTAGTTAAGAACACCATCCAAGCTTAATGGATCGGGTGAGGTAGAAGTTTTCGGATAACCACCACCATTTGTACCACCACTTCGATGTCTTTGAAAACTTCGATCTGTCGTAGACACAAGTCCTGGAGGTGATGTTGCATGAGGCGTTGAAGAACTAGGACTTGGACATTCTAGGTATCCACTAGGTTCAGCTTTTATCACAGGACCATTTTGTAAACGATTCTGCAATAACGGCATTTGTGGGTAATCTCGCCGTTGAAGGTAATTGGCTTGTGCGCTAGATGCTGGTTGTTGTGAGGTGAGCAAACTCTGTAACGTTGAGCTTGGCACTTCGAATTCTGTTGCAGAAAACGTTTGTTCTGTTACGACGTTTTGAGAGGCAGGTGGGGGCTGAGGTGGTTGTTGATGTTTATGTTCTGTCGAACATGCTGTATCTATCCACGCTTCTATATCCATCCAGGAATCTCTAGATTGATCAGGGTCAGGTCCCAATGTTTCTGCTGAAGGTACTGTTGTATCTGCAATTGCTGAACCAATAATTGCCGCAATATCTTCAATATCAGGTGCTAATAACGTACTATAATCGACAAATTCAGGTTTCACTTGATCAGTCGAGGAGACTACAGGTTGTTCACTTGTTGTGCTCACGTAATACATTGTATTTTGATTAGTCGTAGATGATGAGTTGTTATTGGTTTCGACGACTGGTTGACCAATTGCATGGAAATGATGACCAGGAATTCCGTTTATACTCAAATGACCGGTGTAACCGGCAAACGGTGGCAGAGGTTTCAGTTCAGCGAGAGAGTGTCCTTGTTGGGTATTTGCACCACCACCGCCTGCACCGGTGGAGGCACCATTCATCAATAACGTATCCAGCACATCTAAGGTAACCTTGCCCTCGTCGTCGTTATTCCCAGTACCGGTGGCTGTAAGGACAGCTCCCGTTGGGTTACCGCTCGCTTCCATCTTGACTGACGCGTAGAGCTCGTCGCCGCCGGCAGGCCAACAATGGGACACTAACAATGTGTCGATTGGCCCGTTCGGCTCGCCCGACTCGAACTTCATCGTTGCCGACGTCGGCTCCGCCTCGGCGAGCCGCTCGCAGCCGATCAGAGAGCCGGGCGCAACGAGGGAGGCATGACCCGTCGCTGCCCACCTAAGCATGCACGCACACGCACGCACGCACAACAAAAGAAATGCACTTGGTACTTGCGGATATTTTATTATATATTGCCGGGAGGGTGCATGCTAATTTCACCGAGATTACTTGACTTTACGCTTGCCAACATAACAACTTATTTTTTAAAATATTATCCGAACTTTTTTTTTTCTAAAAGCAACACAAAACATTTTCATAAATAGAGGAATGAATATTTTTTACTTTTAATATTTCAGATAAATTGAGATAAACAGGTGAAAAATACGAAATTATTGTTTTTATAGTTTATATAAAATCATCATGGAACATAATTTGTAGGTTAAGTCGCAAACCAAGATAGTCAAAAAATTTGATGTTTTTTTTTTTAATTTATAAAATTTTTCAGAAAACTTCGATTTCATTCTTTTTTGAGAGCAAACCCTTGATATTCCATTGGTCCATGATGATATAACCAATATATTTATTTCAACTTTATTTTGATTCTTAAAATTGATGTGATGAGGAGAATAAAATCAATCATAAATGAGTCTGTAGAGTTCCCCCCCGTTTGTACAAAAATTTCGACTAGTTGTTCGTTGTCTTTAAATAAAAAAAAAAGTTTACCATCAATTAGAAAATGAAAATTTCTTTTGCATAAAAATATTGTTTTTTTTTTAAGTCTTTTCGGCATTTGAGACCATATAGACTTTAAACGATTCTTAATATTTTAATTACGATACATGTAATTCAGGGATATTTATTTATAAAATTAAGTTACCATGAGCTGCTTAAATTATTTCGTTTAGTCAGTGGAAGGTAGGACTTTTTCGATTAATTGTTCTAGAGCAGTGGTTCCCAACCTTTTTTGATGTGCGGCCCACTTTTTCCTTAAAAAAAAACCCTGAGGCCCAGTCTATATACCATATATAATTTTTAGGAACCGACCGAATATTCGGTTTCGGTTACGGTTTCGGCCAATTTCGGCCAAAAATCCTGGTTTTGGACGTAGTTTCGGTTTCGGCCAAAAACTAGCCAAACCTTCTGGCCGGCCGAAACCTGAATTTGAAAAGATGGGATGAGACTCGGTCACAAAAAAATAATTTCCACATGAAGGAGCGAAAAAGGGGCGGAAAAAATTTAACTTTCCCAAAAAAGGTAAAATGATTTCCACGAGAGGGAAAAAATTTTCAGCCCGGAAAAAATTTCGTTTTGCTTGGGAAAAGTTAAAAAAAAAAAAAAGGTAAAATGATATGAATTTTGTAAAGGAAATACAAGTTTCGGTTTCGGTTATGGTTTCGTCTGAAAATCTTGTTTCGGTCGGACCCTAATAATTTTATATAAATATAAGCTTATATTATTTTTTTCTTTTCTTAGACGTCCGCGGCCCAGTTTTAATCAGTCCGCGGCCCACGGGCTGGGAACCGCTGTTCTAGAGATCTTGAGAGAGGTTTAGTCAATAGCAATAATTTCAAGGCAGGTGATATTCCTCGAGCTATGAATTAAAAAAATCAATTACTCACTGGATAATTTGGGTTGCCTAACTTTTAATTACCTTTGTTATAACAAAAAAAAAAAACAATTGTTTTTTTTTTAATATATTGTATTCACGTATTTTGTATTCATGTATTAGGGTGAAAAACTTGTCTGATTTTATTCTCCTCCCTCCCCTTCTTTCCCAGTAAATTAAAATATATAGAGTGAATAATTTTTTTTTCACCTGAGAGTTTCAATCTTTCTAAAAATAATAAAAAATTTTGTATTTCATAAAAAAAAAGTTAAAAAAAAAATTCATTCATTTTCTTACCATTTCAAAATCCACACTCCTCCAAAGTGCTGAGCTAAATCAAATTAAAATACTTATTTTAAAAATATTTTTATTAAAATTTATTAACAGATTAAGGGAAAGTGAACTAAAAATCATCTTAAATTTATGATCAAAGAATATGAATAAATGATTATTTTAAAAATTAAATTGTAAGAAAATTTTCATCCCTTAAAATTTTTTAGCTTAATGTGTTACTTAATTTTGGAGTTCAGAAAAAAAAAAATTGATTTTAGTAATAATATAATTCAAAATAGAATATTAAGACAATTTATTAAGAAACCCAAATCACCTGAAAAATTCTCTATTCTTAAATCAGAATATATTATATTCAAATTAATTTTATGAAATGTATTAAAATAACATTGAACGACTTTTTGAATCTCTTCGGAAATCCTTTTCCCGTTAATTATTATTCTCAATTGAAAAAAAGAGAAGGCAAAGGCCATCAAATAATACTATTTAGTATATTATCGTTATAACTTGTAATTTTTCACTTATGTTAATTAAAATATTTCCTTTATTTCTCAAATAGGTATATTTGAGTAAATTAATTTTTAATTAAGTATTTTAATTAAAAAATACTCTGTTATTAAGTTGTTATCAAAAATTTAAATCAATTATTATATTTTGGCAATGAAATTTTTTTTTAATTTACCCTATTAAAATAAATACAATGAAATTTTTCTCAAATCTCTGTTAGAATGTTTAAACAGGAGCATTCTTTAACAATAGATATGTAGAATTTTTAGTTTTTTATTTGCTAATTTAATTATTTATTATAAAGAGTGAAATACCGAGACAAACCTAATAAAAATTTTTCTGGGCCGAAGCAGCCCTTCGCGCTTATCAGGGGCCAATTCGAAGGATAATTTTAATACGCGAGTGAAACTCACCCCTACATATATACATTAAATAAATTCAATAAAAATATCATTTTATCCTCCTTCCCTTCCTTTTCTTTAATGACCCAATCTTTTTTCCTTATTTTAATTTTTCTATACCTAGTTTTTTTTTTTTTACAAATTTTGTTTATGACTTTCATGATTATTGTTATTAGAAATAAAAAACATTTTTTGGCATAGATTATTGTTTATTTTATCAAATAATAGTATAAAAAGTGTTATTAATTACATTAAAATACAACGTTTCGGTTTCTAATTCTGCGGCCATCATCAGATAAATGCATTCATTTTGAACAATGAACTTGTTAATCTGTTTAATGAATTTATTTAATGTATTTTTACTCTAATATATGTGAAAGCGAGTTTTGCTCAGGGGCCCACATCTTGTGGGTACGTGGATAGCGACCACGAGCTGCCCGAGCTGGGACAGGCAGTCCTTCAGTTTTTTGCATGTCTGTCTCTTCCTTCCTCTTTTCAACAGGCGTTAGACCGTGCGACAGGCCGGCCTGTCGCAAAAACGCATGATAGGATTGGATAGGGAAATAAAGAAGTTCGTCGATCCTGATAAGGCGAAGACAGAAGATATGTGATAGTGAGTTCCACCCCATACTAAAATTGTCTTTTGAATCCTCCAATGAACATGTTTATTGTTCAAAGTAAATGCATCTACCTGATGACGGCCGCATAATTAGCAGCCGAAACGTTGCATTTTATTCTAATTAATAACATTTTTTGTACTATTATTTGCGAAAATAAACAACAATTGATGGAAAAAAACGACTTTTATTTCTATTTTTTTTTTTTTCTTTACGAATGTTAGCCAAAATACCAAATCTCCAAATATGCCAAGTCCGGCCAAAGTAAATCTTTGAATTTCTCTTATTTTTTATTTTATTTATTAATTTGGAAAAAATTTTTAATTTTTACAATCTGACATGTATGTCATGAATGATCGGTCCCCAAGTGTAATTTTCACTCTGATTTGAGAAAATTTCATCAGATTTATTTTTTTTTAAATTATCGTATATTTAACTTAGTAACGGCTTATTTAATGGAATTAATATTTGAAATAACCATTTGAAGTACAAACTAAAATATAGAGTAAGAGAAAGTAAAAATGAATTATCTCGAGTATTATTTTGATACCTCTACCCTTCGCAGAGACATAACTTATATTGTAATTGAATTTAGTGATAATGAAATTCCCAAATTAAAATTTTTTTTATCATTATAATATTTTAGAAACTAATAGAATAAAATTTTTGATTTACTGTGTATTATTAAATAAAAATTCGATAAAATCAAGAGTAAATCCTCATTGTGCTAATCCCATCTGTAAAATTTAAGACAAATCCTATGAAGAGGAAAACTTAACTTCATTAAAAGAAAGGGGGATAGACTTATACCCGTATTCATAGTCATTGCTTGAGGTACAAAGAATCCTTATGCCTATTTAAACGTATAGATATAAGAATTCCTTCTTCCTCTATGAATACGGGTATTAAGGCTTGAGAAATTCAAATTTTAGTTCCCTTTCGATGTGTTTTTTTCTCCTAGAGTTGTGGGCACTCCATTTTAAAGACAAAAAAAATTATTTTTTGAAATCGAGTGAGATCTAAGGGTTTTCAAAAAGAGAAAAACTCCAAAAATAATTATTCAAAATATTTTTTTCCTATGTCCTGCAGTTTTTATCTCAATTTTTAAAAACAACTCGTCCGAATTAGTGAAAAAAAAAAATATTATAATATATTCTTATATGAAAACAGAGAAAAAATTATTTGTGTTTTATTTGAAGTTGTTTTGTTCGTAAGCTTAAAAAACCAAGTTGACCAGTGATTAAATAAATGACAGAAAAAAAAGAATAAGAATAAAAAACAAAAAACAATTTTAAACGTTGATTTAAATAAATCGGGGAAAAAAAATTATTTAAATCAATGTCTTATAAAAGACCATTCATTCTTGTGCAATTTGTGTACAGTACAGTAATCATCATTCTGAATCAGTTCAGAAATTCATGCCAATGATTCATTTATTAATTAAAATACTAAAATTCCTTTATATAATATATAATAGATATGTATATTAATGTGTGTGATTAGATTAAAGAATAAAAATTAATTGAGAAAGAATAGTAAATGAAGAGGTGTTTACATTTCTTGTCCAAAATGATATTTTATATATACAAAGAAAGCAAGTTTTATTATTTATTTACATGTAAACAGATTGTCTTGAGAGGTGAACGTAGCGTAGCGTTAATGAGTTTGGTGTTGGTGTGCAGTTCTTTGGAACGTCCTGCATAATTTCCACATGTTACAGACCGATTCTTAAGAGGAATTCAATAATAGGAGAATAACTTCATTAAAGTTTTAATTGAGACCGATTTCCACTTGGAATACTTGTGAAAAGTGAAACTTTTTATAACACTTATATGTGTGAGTGTGTTGTTTGATGGTTAAATTTAATTAGTTCTATAACAAAAGGATCATGTCATCCGAATAATTAATGAATCTCTTTTTTTTTTTCTTCTCTTTTATTTAATTTCATCCATTGAACATATCCATGAGAATTATTTATGAAAAAACTGGAACACAATTCCCCCCCCCCCCATCTTTGTTTTTGTTAATGTCATTAAGAAAGATTAGCGGCTTTTTAAAAAAGTTACACGATTTATATTTGAAATATATTCTTTTTTATAATTATAAATACACAATTATCACATTATTTTTTTTTATTCAATTAATGTTAACTAAATTATCTTAATTCAGAGGTATTTATTCACTACTCAAAGGAGTTAAAACAAAATCATTTTGACATATTGACAGTGAATAAATTAAATATTTAGACAATATTCTTTGAATTATTTTTAAATAAAAAAAGTCAATTAATTTAAAGAAGAAAAAAATCTAGTAGGTATCTCCCAATTAGGGATACCTATGGAGAGAGAGAGAGAGAGGGGTCCAAATCTCCCCCCTCCTCACCCCTAAATAAAAAATAAATAAATAATATTTAATAAGGAGAGAAGTATTGTAGATTAAATTTTTGTTGTTTTAAGGCCTTTTTCTGAATCCCTTTAGATTTCATCCTTATTATATGGGGGATCTTATGTATGTGCAGCCAAGGAAAAGTCTATATTTTGTCGACGTTTCGAGTGCTGACCGCACTCTTCATCAGGGAGGTCGACCTCCAAACAGTAGAGAATTTACAAGATGTGAATTTTATAGATGGTAGGTAAAGAAAAGAATGACAGCTAAATATATTTCACCTCTATGCTGACGATTCGGTCTTGATTAAGACCATCCTCAGAGTTTGCGGGCTGTCAATTTGTGATTGAATATTTGATTGTATGCCTATATTGACAGCCTGCAAGCTCTGAGGGTGGTATTAAACAAGACCGAATCATCAGGATAGAGGGCCTAATAATTGAAATATATTTAGCTGCCATTCTTTTCTTTAGACAGTAAAGAGGATTTTTCAAAAGAATATAGATTGATAAAAACGTTGCTCCACTGCCATGTTAAGTAACCTGACAATTTAACATGAATTTTGTCCTGATGAAGAGTGCGATCGGCACTCGAAACGTCGACAAAATATAGACTTTTTTGCCTTGGGTGCCACATACACCCCATTCTCATATTATAATACCCAGCCAGCAAGAAACCTCAACTAGTTCATCCTTATTTATTTCAATTGAAATACATTATTTTGCTTACAAGTTAGTCTGAAATGTGAACCCTCGATCTCTAGTATCAGGATGCAAAATTTATACATTTAGAGAGGGGGAGGGACAATTTCCCGGATTCTCCAAACATCTCCCTCTCCTAGCATTTATTTTGGTTTATTAGGAGTCGTAAAACTCAGGAGTAGCACATTTTTAAAATTAAATAATATATAATTTACTAGTTCTACATTGCTTCCTAGTGAGGAAAAAATAAGAAAAAGCTGATTGATACTGATAGCATAGACTATATTGCCCCTTCGAATTAGAGTAGGAAGAGAAAATACAAATTATAGACCTATATATAAAAAAAAAAAAATTAAATTATCCCCACCTTTCCTGTCTAATTTCACTTGAGGCTTAATACTAAAAGGTTTGTTGATATAATAAATTAAACCAAAGATGCTTATTAAGATGAAATAAATTCGATTTCGTTGTTCTGAGATGAGGGGTGGAGTTGAAATAAAAATAAAAAGGTATTACTACTACTCATGGAATTTAATAGTCATCCTTTAACAAGAATTATAGCGTCATCTGGCAGCCCCTAACTAGGTTTTTAGGTCCCTGATTTCTTAAACATATTTTCTATAAAATTTTTGTGATGATAAATTTTAATCTCCTTAACAAAAAAAATTTTAAGATAAGTTAGTTAAATTTTTTTTTTTTAATTTGCTTAAGATCTTTTTTGGCATCTGAGGCCTTTTAGACCCCGTCCCTATTTAGTTCAATTGATTGGTATCCAATTCAGTTGAAATAATTTTTTTGCCTGGGACGGGATGCAAACCTCTGTACCTTAAAGATTCTTGTTTTTTTTTTTTTTTTTTTACTTCCATATCCCTTTATTTCACCAAATTGAACCACTTTTTTATTTAACTACTTTTTATTATAATAATACCCCAATTGCTTTCTAATTCGAGCATCTGATTAATAGTGCATGCGTCTCTCAGATTGGTAACGAGAATCTAATATTTTTTTTTAATTCCTTAAATTTTTAATCCCGCTTTTGATAGTTCCTTGGGTTGTTAAATTCGTTAATTTTTGTTTGTTGGAAATGACCAACTTGTCAGATTAATAGGTTCAAAGTTCTAAAATAAACCACAATGTGCAGTTGTATTATTAATTTGTAGAAAAATTAATCAAAAAAATTATTTAAGCAGATTATTTTTTTCCTTCTAAGAGAGAGCGCAGATTTTATTATGTATGCACTTCATATTTATACATTTCCCCCCCCCCCCCCCCGTCTTGGGCTGAACGCACACCAATTGACCAAAAACACTCTTGGACAAAACATTTTTGTCTAATCGTGCTTTTTTCAATGCTTTTCTATGGGCCAACGCCAGGAGGAAAAAAAAAAATAAATTTAAAAAAAGTTTTTTTATTTAGGGTTTTTTATAATGGCCCAACATTTTGTCCAATGCCAATGCACACCGATTGAGCAAAACGTTCAATAACAAAATATTTTGCTGAATGACAAAACATTTTGTTCATTGGCAAAACATTTTGCCTAATCGGTGTGCCTTCAGCCTAAACTTAAAATCTGGAAATCTATCGACAATAAATAAGAAAATGTAAAAAAAAGGGGAGAAATTAATAAAGATAAAAAAGCCAATACGCCTGTAGATAGGCAACTATACTTTCATCCGTTGACAATCAATAAATTATAATTATCTGATAAATTAGTATTTAAAATTTTTATTAACATTATTGAAAAAAAAACATTTGTCTTACAAAATATATGGTTTGATCAAAGAGTCCCACACTTCGAACATGTACAGGGCCCCCCCCCCCCCCCCCCCAAAGACGCCACTGTGTGGAAGGGGGAGACTCTTTAATCAAACCATATATTTTGTAGGACAAATATTTTTTTTTTTCAATAATGTACTTTACTAGGCTTTAGATGTTGGTGATTTAATTAAAAATAAGTCAAATTTTTTTTTTTTTTTTAATACACTTTTTTCTCATTCACACTCACACTCACACACACATTCACACAGTCTTTTCGGCAACTCAGGCCATATAAGACTTATACGATATCCGTTATTGATTAATATACATATTGGGGGTCCAGACATTCTTATTTAAGCCATTTGGTATCCAAATGGCTTAAATAAAATCATCGGGCTACCTGGGGTCCGAACCCGTGACTTTTGGTATACGAGGTTAGCACGCTAACCCCTACACCAAGCCCCGAGGGCTCAAATTGTTCCCCTGAGTAAAAATGATCGAGGGATACATACGCCCGCAGCAGATCTGAATAGTGAACCTTGAGGGATACAGAGGGACACACATCCACACCAGGGATACACAGGGATACACACGCCCGCACCAGGGACACGCATTTTTTTCTAGTCACTTTCGATCTACTGTGTGTGTCCCTGGTGCGGGCGTGTATATCCCTGTGTCCCCTCAAGGTTCACTATGCAGACCTGCTGCGGGCGTGTGGATCCCTCTATCATTTTTAATCATTTTTACTCACGCAGAGCTATGCAATCACAAAAATTTTTTAATACAACAAAAAAATTTAAATTCCTGAACTAATGATTCTATAAGGTTAAAATTGACCTTCAATTTATTAACTAATGAATTGAAGGTCAATTTTAAAGGCCTTAGTAATTTGACTATTTTTCTATATTATTTCTACTGAGAAACCACTGGCCTGATTTTCAATGGGCAGATTTTTTTAGCACACGTTTATTATAATAAATTTATTGATACCTAGTATATTTAATCTAGAGGGCAGTGGCGTATCGACACCGTTGGTTGGGGGCCTGGGGCGTCACTAGATGATGGAGCCCATATGTATTTTGAACATATTTATTTTATGTAACTTATAGAACTTCACGATTAAAAACATTTTATTATATAGAACAAATATAGTTGTCTAACATTCGGGGGGCCGTTGTTAAAGTTGAGCCTGGGGCGATTTAAAAAAAAAAAATAAAGATTTTCATATTTGGGGGCTTATGGCAGAACGCCCCTACCTCCACCCCCTAGGTACGCCACTGTAGAATGGTGGTAAAGCTCCATAGAAAAAGATATCAAATCTCCCCCCTCCGACTAGGTTCAAGGTCCACCAGAGTATATGAAAAAAGATACCAGTGAACAGATAAAAGTTAAAAAAATATTAAATAAGTGTTCAGAATCCATTAAACTTTTACTTTTAATGGAGTTCTCGTAAAAGAAAAGCTTGTTGATAAAAGGTCAACAGTAATTTCTATAATTAAAAAAAACATTTTATGCCATCCAAAGCCCTGAAGATATAGAGGAATTAGGGCAAAAGCCGTGGGTGGTTATGGCGATTGATTGATTTGCTATCACTAAACGTATGGAAAATTCGCTTTGCAAAAAGTCATTATAATAAATAATTATTATTTTTATATGCTGCATAGTCAACTTAAAAATAATTATTATCAGATAATGTTTGAAAATATTATCTCATATTTATTTATTTTTTAATAAAAACATTATTATACCGATCGATCTGCTTTTCAATATTTTTGTCCCAGGATCACTGTGAGAAGGAACCATTTTTTTAAAGGTCCTTATTGTCAAATAATATGACAGTATTTTGGAAAGCCCTGACAAACACAATTAAAAAAAAATATTCAAAAATTTGAAGGAATAAAGTGATTGTTGTATTTAAACAATAGATAGGAAAGGAGAGTGCAGCCAGGTAATAAGTCTCCACGAAATTAAACCTTCTGTTAAGGAAACAGTTTCGGCTTTAATGAGGTAAAACCATCCTCAGTTCAATAGTTGAGAGTATGAACTCAAATGACAAAGCATTGAGGCAATAGTGGAGTTGTCAATGCTTTGTCATTTGAGTTCATACTCTCAACTATTGAACTGAGGATGGTTTTACCTCATTAAAGCCGAAACTGTTTCCTTAACAGAGAGTTTAATTTCGTGGAGAGTGATTATCTGGCGGCACTCTCCTTTCCTATCTATTATTTAAATATTCAAAAATTTAAAAGAAATTTTTTGATATATATACAGTATATATGACTACGATGCTGGACCGGTGATAACAATCTTGTTTAATAGTAGACGTTGTTCTTTTTCTTGGTCTCTCTCGGTTGACCGAGAAAAAGAACAACGTCTACTATTAAACAAAAAATTTTTTGAGCTTTATTACATCGCTCATTTACTGCAATATCGTCATAATTCAAAAATCTCCCATATTAAGTTTTTGGCATAGTAAGGATAACAAAAAAAGCTCTTAAGGTTTTATCTGTCAATGTGATATAGCTTTTCGCAGCAAAATATCTAATTTTTTTGTTTCGCAAATTTTTTTTAAAACTTCTTGGTTGACTTCAAAACCGTAACATTCCAGTAGAAAAGAAACTTTATGGAAGGAGTCATGGGCGTACCCAGCGAGGGACAGGGGGCAGCTGCCCCCCCCTCAGAAGCAACAAAAAAAAATTAAATGTTTATAAAGTGATGAAACGAAACAAAATTGATGGTTGGCGACGGGGAATGATTCTTTTTGTTAGGACTCGAGGGTTTTTAGGCCTTTAATTCGAAGGCTTTACCCCTCTATATAAAAAATAGCAATGTCACAATCTGGACGACCATGATCTGCCCCCCCCTGGACGACCATGATCTGACCATGCCCCCCCCTAGATTTGATCCTGGGTACGCCCATGGAAGGAGTAGTTTCGATAATAAAGAAGCTATCATTTTTAATTCAAATTCGAAATGTGTTATAATTTTATTTTATTCATTTATTTATTTTTGATCTCCTGAAAAAATAGAAATTTTGTGTTATAACACTCTTGCAGCAAATGAGCGACATGCTCCTGAACAATCCTAGGTTTTTTTTTTTTTTTTTTTTTTATTAATTAAGGTCTTTTTCGGTAACGAAGGCCATTTAGACCCCGTCTCTATTTATTGATTGGTAGCCAATCCTAATGAAATAAATTGTGGCATGAGAAGGGATGCGAACCCGCGACCCTTGGTACAAATGGCCAGCACGCTAACCAAGGGTCACGGATTCGGAACCCGTCTCATGCGACAATTTATTTTATTTGGCTTCCAATCCAAATAAAAAGACAGACTGCTTTTCCTTTCTATTTGTAATATAGGTAATAATATATATCGATTTATTTTTTTCCCTCTCCTAAGGTCTCCCCCCCCCACCTCCTTGACTGCATTACTGGATAGCCCTGTAGCCCATTGACAAAATATAGTTGAATAGTTAAAAAAAATATTTTCGGCCATATAGACTTTAATCATACTCATTATTTTTAGATATTCTTGTCGGCCCAAGCACCTTTATATATACCATCCAATAGTTTTCGAGATTTATTTGAATCAGTCAAAAATCCCGCTTTAAAATACCCCATCCTACTTTATTAAGTAAATTAAAGTGGAGGGGGAAAGATCCTAGATAAAATTTTCCTTATTGTAAATTTAAAATATTTTTGACTTTTGCTATAAATTTATTTCCCTTTTAATTTTCCTTAAAACAAATAAAAATAAAAACTTTTATATTTGACTTTATAAAATTCTTTAATATTTTATTAATATGCCTAGCTTAACAGTTGGCAATTATGATACTAAAAAATAAAAATGTTAATCTGTCAGAAAAAATCAGTCAGCTGTTAGATTTCTGCTTCTTTGATTTCAAATAAATTTTAAAGTTAAAAAATATGTTTTTTTTTTTAAATTATTATTTCGTTTGGCTTCTTCGCCATCCTGTTAAAAATATGTTTTGAAAAATAATTCATAATGATAAAAATAACTCGTTAACTTGTTCATATATTTATTCTTTGACTTTGAATTTACTCTTTGAGAATGGACGCCCAAAAAAAGGTTGAAAATTCTTATTGGACCATATTCATCTTCTAAAATTGTGAGTTTTAGCATATGTATAGATTATTTTATTACTATTATATTAAATATCATAAAATATTTAATCTTATATTTAAAAGTTTTAAGTTGATATAAATATTCTGTGAGCTCATTTCGACTAAATCGTACCCATTTCATCACAATTATCATAAAAACTATTCAGCTTTCAACAAATTGTTTAAGAATAAAAAAAAAACTCTTATAAAACAAACAAATTAAAAATATTAAAAAAAAAACTGCTTGACGGATTTATTCTAAAAGTAGGTTTTGTTGTTCAGGATCACACACCAAATTTCATTATTCTAATTCCGTTTTGTTTTATCATATTCTCATATTCACAAATTAATTATTAATTTCATGGAAGGGCATTTTTTATATATAAATAATTTATTTGTTGCTATTTAGTCAATTAATTTATAATTTATTTTACAGATTATTTCAACCAACCTAAGGCTTATCTTCAAAAGGCAAAGGGAGGTGAAATCTAATAGAATCCAAGAAGAGACCCATCC